>ML110015.1:59207-84696 GCA_003697995.1 Taxidea taxus jeffersonii | reverse complement strand
TAAAAAATTTCTATCAAATAAAACATAGATCTTATGTAATATTTCTGAATTCAGAAGCGACTCACTTTAATGTGAGTGAAATCTGAAGCCAGAAGTGAAATCTGAAGTTAGAGGCAACTTTAATGTGCACTACGTGAATTCCGGCTTGGTATGTCATTAAGTGTAATTTTTTTTTTTAAATCATTCAAACAGCAAATGGTGATTAACAAACCAAATTGTATGTAGTAACCTGATGACTCAAAGGATTCCTTAAATAGGAGTACCTTAAATTCCTTAAATAGGAGCTTAATAATACAGAAAGAAGAAGAATGCAAACTAGCTTTAGTTATTATAAATCAAATGAGCATTCTTTATTGTAAGTAAATTTAATATTATAATTGATAAAGTACGTAATTATCAAAAAAGGCTCAGGACTTGGGGAATTTTCAGCCTGAAGTTTTTACTGCATTAAAGAGTCTTCCTGGAAAAATACTAGTGCCAAGCTTATGTTAGTGACTATGGAGGAGAGGTTAAGTTCTAGGTGGCTGGCAGTGTGTGCCCTGAGGATCGCATGGGTGGCATTCGATGAATTTCTGTGGTTTAGGTGTGATAATGATGTGCAATGAGGAAAGATCTTAAATAGTGATGGGGCACTGGAAAGGAAAAAGAGTAATTGCTTAGTAGATCACTGGACTGGATGCACTACAACTCTTTCACTAAATATTTTCAACTCAAAAATTGTTCCTCTTATTGAGAAAACATTTCTAATTCTTTAATGGAGATCAGAGGAATAATGAGATTCAATATTAAAGAATTTTCTGTCAAGTAAATATTATCAGTACATTGCAGGAGATCATTAAAGCAATAGCTGGGTGCTACCAAAATTAGGAAACTACTTAAAATTGTTCGAAATAAATAACATTTGTCTGAAAAAAATCATACACATTCATATTATGAATTGTTAAATTCATAAGATGAAGAAAGCTTCAGTTACCACTATCCAAGAATCACTATCAACTAGTTTTTGTGTTAGTTCCAAGATAATTTAGGCCAAGAAAAGTTACATATTTTTCTAGTCAAAATCATGAGCATAATACTCATAATTATAGCATTTCTGTTTATTTAGATGAATATTGCTTGTAGGATTTAATGCTTTACTAACTTCTTCAAAAATAAAACTTTATTAACTTCTTGAAAAATGTTAATAACAGAGGCAGAGAAATTAAAAAAAAACTTTTGAAAAGTAGGAGTATTAAGAATGTTTCTTGGGTTTGGGTTTTTCTTACTGCCAAAGATTTTGAAAAGAGTGCTTGAAACACTCCATTTGCAGAAAATGCATTTTTATTTATGCCTATTTCCTCTCCAATTATATTTATTTATTTTTTTAGGGGGAGAGGGGCAGACAACGAGAATGAATCTTAAGCAGGCTCCATGCTCAAGGTGGAGCCCGACATGGGCATCAATCTCACGACCCTGAGATCATGACCTGAGCGGAAATCAAGAGTTGGGCACTTAACCAACTGAGCTATCTAGGTGTCTCCAAATTATATTTCTAATAAAGCTGCTTAAAGGTAAAGTTTCATATTGGACTCAGCAAAGATTTTGAAAGCATTTAATGAACAATAACTCTGCCAAATTCCAGTCAAATTTCCAATCTACTACATAAATAACGAGGAACCAATTCTAGAACATACATAGGAAAAATCTACAGAAATTCGATGACAATTCTAACCTCAAACCTTAAACAAACAAACAAACATACAAGAAGTATCCCTCTGGAATTCCCTAGGTCTCATGAGGAATACAGTTTCCCTTTCCTTGTAACTCAGAGGAAAGCTTCCAGGACCAGATGTATTTCATTTGCAGTCACCCAAAGATTATAAGTATCGCTTAATATAAGCACAACTGCTTTGTGATTATACGACTTTTTTTTTTTTTTTTGAGAAGGCTCCACACCCAGTGTGGAGCCCAACGTGGGGCTTGAAGTCACAACTCTGAGATAAGACCTTAGCTGAGATCAAGAACTGGAGGTTTAACCGACTGAGCCACGCAGGTGCCCTGCAAAAGTAAATCTTTTCACATGTGAGAATTGTAATAACACAGGTTGTAAAGATTATACTTGGAGAGCTAAGTAGCAATAACTATAAACCCATTATTGATAGGAGAAAGCAGATATGAGAAGAAAGTAGTCTGGTGGTTGCCAGGGGATGGGGCAGAGGGATAGGGGATTGTTCAATGGGCTTAGAGTTTCAGTTTTGTAAGATGAAAAAGTTTTGTGGGCGCCTGGGTGGCTCAAGTGGGTTAAAGCCTCTGCCTTCGGCTCAGGTCATGATCTCGGGGTCCTGGGATTGAGGCCCACATTGGGCTCTCTGCTCAGCAGGGAGCCTGCTTCCCCCCCGCCCCTGCGTGCCTCTATGCCTACTTGTGATCTCTGTTTGTCAAATAAATAAATAAAATCTTTAAAAAAAAAGTTTTGGATGTTGGTTGTACTTCACACTATACTTCACACTAATACTTCACACTAATACTATACACTTCACACTAATGAATTGCATATTTAGAAATGATTAAGATGGTAAATTTTATGTTTTTTTAAACCACACTTAAAAAAAAAAAAGAGTTGAACTAGACCAGAAAAGTGAGGTATTCAGATTGACTAAGGATATTTTTTGTACTCCCAATACATTGTGAATTTATATCCAAAAAAAAAAAAAAAAAGTTGAGAAAAGCCATTTGAGACGTATAGGGTCAACTTGCGAGAAAGTGAAAGACCAACATCTTATGGACTTGACCCAGGCTGGAAAGACAGAATATTTTGGTTTTGAAATCTTGAATTTTGAAATGTAACCAATGGTTACTTGTCAAATAGTTTGAATTTGAGCATAGGAGGTGGGGGAGAAACTAGCATTCCCAGTGATCATTGCCCAGAAAGCTAGATAATATGATAATACAAAGTCCTACATTAAATACTTGGATTTATGTGTTTAGTCTCTCTATGTTTAAAGTGAGCCCTAGATATTACTTGTTGGTAGGATAACCAAAAAAATAGTTTTGGCTGATGGTATTGAAATCTAAACAATTCCAGCTGGGAAGATGATATGGAAGAAAGAATGCAAGTCTAAGGCCAGGACAAAGAATGGCCTCCACATCATTCAGAAAGAGCAAGACAAAAATGCCAGTTTCTGAACTCCACTCTGGACCAACCAAATCAGAATTTCTGGGGGTGGGGACCAGAACCTACATGTTTAATAAATATACCATGTACACGAATGTTTGAGAATGACTGGACTAAATTTTAAAGGGAGAAACTGCTGTCATTTTAATGGGGGTTATTAAGGTCATTAGAGGCAAATACACAGTTTAATATTTAACGGTATTCTTGATTACACCATCATAGCCATGATTCTTTGAGCTCCTTAGCTACATCTATTGTTTTAAAGGAGGGATTATTGGATTAAAACAATCTCTTTGAAATATTAGAAGAGATATTCTTAAGTGAGTCAAATGGTAGTCTGTGTTGCAAGAACCAGCTGCCTGGCTAAGCTTGAAATGTTTAGAGCTATAATGAGAACTTTTATAGCTCTAAAGCAGGAATGACAAATAGCAAATATTTGGCATGAATGTTGTTCTTCTCTTTTTCCCTATAGATGCAGATTTCAAATTCTCAACATGGCACTTTAGAGCAGCCAATCAATTGTAGCAACGAACAAGATGAAACCAATTTGTCAGTACTTCTCTGGGGGCATGGAGGGGATGTGGGGTGGGGGAAGATTGGTTTCCCTTTAAAATTTTACACACACACACACACACGCACGTGTAATACTCATGCAGAGTAAAATTCACTTAGCGAAATACTTAAGAAATGTGTAATGCAGATAAAGCTTATAGACTTTGGTATAATACATTTTGACTTACTCAGCTGTCTCTCTAAAAGGCATTATTACTTGTCCACCGAAATATAGAAATGTTGCTATATCATGAGAAAGCACAAGATGCCTGAAAGAAGGACAAGAAAAAGTGGACCCTGCAAGTCAGAATGGAGTTCCATATTGGTTCATACAAGATCCCTGAATTTAGATATTATTGCCACAGCCACCGTTTTGCCTTTTATAAAGCCTTGAAAATCTCTGGGAGAGGATCACATGTATTATTTGCAACAATAATCAACCTACTTGGAATCTTGTTCTCTGATATGGAAACCTTAAGATGAAATAGCGAACCATGTTGTTTTCTTTCCATCTTAAATTAGTGTGCAAGAAAAAATAGAGAAGGAGAATATTACTTGATTGCTTCAATCTTTAAACAAATTTAATTTAGACTTTTACAAAGAAAAACTTTGATAATATCCAATGATTTGGGTTTCTAATTTACTGTACTATCACTTATGTCTTTCCAAATAAACCTGTAGCAGGTACTGTTGAAAGAGCAACATAAGTACTATGTTCATTCCTTCAAATGGTTGTGTCTGAAAGATATGTGCAAAAGTGCAAAATTTCTTATGAAAATCATAAAAGATAGACCTAATTTTGTAGGGCAAATCTCATGAAACCTATCTTAACTAATTCATTTAATTAGTACAGCTTATAAATATTTGAAAGTATATCTTATATTGCATTGCAATTACAAGGGGTGGGAGGAAATGATTTTTTTTCTTAACATGTTTTCAGAATAATGCTAGAAATATTGAAATCCTATTTCTTTATCTAACTTGATCATTATTAGAAGACCTGAATACAAAAGTTCCAAGAATTCCCAAGAAATCCTGTCTCTCAGAGTTGAAAAGAATCTTCAAGGTAATAACAATCCATTTTTTCTGATTTATTAATTCCCTTTACACATACTAAATTAATTACATGTCTATTCTCTGCCTTAAACAATTTCAGAAACAGGGAAACAACACTACTTCTTGAAATCTGCCCTCATATTGAGCTGAAATTTCCTATAAATCTCAATTCTGCCTGAAGCTTCCCCAGATTATAATTGTAAGACTTAAATTTTTCAAATCTAAAACTTAAATTGTAGTTATAATACAAACAGGATGAGAATTTTTTAAAAAGTTATTATACTGCCTATAATGATCTTTTTGACTTGGTGCCTATCTCTATTACATTGATCTTCTTCACAACTGGGAATTCATTGTTTTGGAGCACTAATCATTGAAGTCGTAGTAGTTGGAAAGAGAAGTTAATGAACTTGCAGAACTGCCAAATGTATATGTATGAATGATCTAGTATTTCTGATAAAATATGATCCACTAGAATGACAGCTATTAAAGTTATGTCATATATATTAATTATATAGATTTATATACAAAATATCGTTTTATTAATTTTTATCAACACATTGATTATGGAATGTCCACAGGCTAGCAAACATAATATTAATTATTTTTAAGTATGTTAGTTGTGTTTTCAAATATGCTTAACAAGCATCCAGGGGAAGTATCTCTCGACTTAAATCAATGGGTCCCACTGTTAATTTGAAAAATTACCATAAACACATTACAGTACATATATAGTTCCTCTATCCTACACATATAGATAAGACACAGGAAGATGGTGAAAACATATGCTTTTAAAAGAAATTAGTATATTTATTACACTTATATATCTTAAGAAACAATTGGCATTTTGAGCTTTAGCTTTTATTTTCTGTTTACCTGGCTTACTTTAGTAATTATGAACCAGTCTACGGCCATACCACCTGAACGCGCCCAATCTCGTCTGATCTCGGAAGCTAAGCAGGGTCAGGCCTGGTTAGTACTTGGATGGGAGTAATTATGAACCATCTGAGCTACATGACATATGTCACAGAATGGAAAATTGAGGGACTGAACTAATTCTAGGATCCCTTCAAGTCTTAATATTTAATATTCACTAACACTTGTATTTGTATCTGTTGAGTATAAAAATTATTTACTTTCCTTTACTAAGATTTATATATCAGAGTTATTTAACAAATTAAAAATATGCTTCAGTCTCCATAAATTTGAATGCTAAACTTTTCATATAAGAATTCATAACTGTTAATCTCTACCAGAATTATCTCAAGAGTGCTGTCAAAAAATCAGATAGAAGTTATTAAATGTAATGAAAGGATAAAAAGAGAAGAAAATGGTTTTTACCTAACATCTAGTCAATTTATAAAAAATATTGTTTTAGATTTGTACATCTCTCAAGGCAGAATGAATAGCTCTGAGTCTTCTTTCTACCAGGATGCTATAGTTATTTTGACCACATTTCTCTTTCACTATCTTTTGTAGCTAAGGTAAAATCACATCAATGTACAGCAGTGGTTCTTAAAGTGGGGCCCCCATTTTAGCAGCATCAGATCACCTGGGAATGTGTCAGAAATGCAAATTCTTGGTCCTCTCCTCACCATCCCAGACCTACAGACCATAAACTCAGGAAGTGGGGCCAGCAATCCTGTGTGCTAATGAATCCTCTGGGTGATTCTTAATCACAGCAAAATTTGAAAACCACTGGCCTGGAGTCATAGAGAAAATGTGTATCTGTAAATAGGGTAGTCATACCGGTTTATTCTGCTAGGGATAAGGAAAAGAGGAGGAAAATTGTTAATGCAATATGAAAATAAGTAGAGTGGTATAGGAAGAATAAGATGGTAAAAAGAGTTGCAAGAAACAATAAACTTTTCACTAATATTGGTAAGACTTATATCCAAATCGATTCAACATGACTAGTTTTGGTTCATGAAAATGAAATTGTAGATCCATGGTAAATAGTAATTTGTCTCCTCTCTGCCCTTAAGGATTAAATTGGGATGATCCATCTATATTCTTATTATCTGATCTCTTTTCAAAATTATTGACATAGTTGGTTGAGATTAGAGGTTCAATCTCAAAACTATATTAAAGATCAAATAAATTGTATTTATTAGTACTGAACTTTAATGAACTAGATAAACCCTTCAATAAGGAGTGTCTCCTAGTGGTACTAGCCCCATACATAGGGAATAGTTTTAGATAAAATAATTCCTAGTAATCTGAGGCAGATTTACGAGTAGTGTTCCAGGATAGATTGTGCTTTATTAATCAGGGAGGTTAAATTTTGGAGGAAGTCTTCAAGATAGTTTGGCTTAATTGAATGAGCACAATCTTTGGCTTGGTGTCAATTTGGGTTCAAATATATTAGTTCTGAAATACTAATATTTCATCTGAAATACTGAATCAGCTTCAAAAATCTCCAGAAAATCATATTAAAATGGGGATAGTAATAGGGTTGTTATAAGGATTAGAATAGTTACAAGGGGTTCAGCAATGCCTAATATATGGTAGGTATTCAATAAGTAATTGTTGTTAGTACTAATAAACCTTGATCGACTCTTCCTTTTACCACCTTCTCTTTAAAAATGGTCATGGTGCGGGCGCCTGGGTGGCTCAGTGGGTTAAAGCCTCTGCCTTCGGCTCAGGTCATGATCCCAGGGTCCTGGGATCGAGCCCCGCATCAGGCTCTCTGCTCAGCAGGGAGCCTGCTTCCCCCCTCTCTCTGCCTGCCTCTCTGCCTCCTTGTGATTTCTGTCTGTCAAATAAAAAAAAAAAAAAAAAAATGGTCATGGTGCAATTTTCCTAGAGGCTAAACTCATTTCTGAAATTACCTGTCAATCATGCTAGTCAAATTATTTCCTGAAGATTCATTGTGTACTGAAAGTTAGATTTCAGTCCATATCTTCCCAAGTGAAATGTTTCTATTCATCCTAAATTACTGTAAAGGAATATGGCAAGAGTATTGAGAATAATTGAGTGAAGTAGTAGCCCTTCTTTGTCTATAGATCTAGTTCATAAGGCAGTTTCTTTAGCCTTCTCTATTGTGTTTCAACTGTCACCTAAACAAATAGGATGGAGTGGGGCCATGGGGGTAGTGGGAGAAATTAGTGTTCTTACCCACTTCCCACAGGGTACAGTGCATGAAAGGGAGAAAAAGAAGGGAGGAAGATTAAGAGTGATGGAATTTTAGAACTCTATTTCTATATATGATTATAGTATGGCTTACCCTTTTTGGAGAAAAGCAATAGATAAAATTCCGTAGTAAATTCAACTGAACTTTCAAACTATTTTACCCTATTGAGATTCTAGACTGTCAACCATTGGTATAAATCACATTGCTAGTCTGAAAAACTTAGAAATAAAATACAGCAGCTTCTGAAGCAAATGATAAGGATTTTTTTTTTTTGAATCCAGGTGTCTTGTACATATCCTTTTTTCTAAATTATCTTATTGTTCTGCTGTTTTACTTAATGGGTACTACTAGCACTTGCATGTGTTCTTTTGGTAAAGTTGCTCAGAATGTTTGAAATGGGAAGCTAAGGACAATTTCTACAAAATGGCAAGGGCAAATTATCGCAAAACGAAACGATTCTCTCATATCCCACTTAGATTTCAAGCAACATTGAAGAACAAACAGTTAAGAATCTAAAATGTATCTGTTGTTTTGAGAAGACAGGGGGAGAAAAACATTTCTACAACAGCCAATTCACTCTATAGAATTTGTTGAGAACTGACCAACCAGATTGCTATTGTGAACCACCACCGGGCTAAAGGCTGGTTTAGTATATGGAATATGCCTGCAATGGAATTTTGTGTGCACAGATATTTTGAAATTAATAAAATACGTATGTGTACACACACTTCAAAATACACTTCGGTTACTCTTAAGCACTGTCTTTGATAAACAAATGGGCACCAAAAAGATTAGTCCTGGAGGAGAGGTCTCTCTTTTTCAACTTTGCTCTTTTGACAGTGGTGGCAGCATACTGTCCACTGGAGGACTGGGGCACCTGATAAATGCATCTGGGACAAAAAACCCTTGTGTGTTCTTCTCTTCCCCTTCAATTATCAACCTTGGTAGTTTCTCAAGGCTAAAAACAAAACAAACAAACTTATTATGATGTTTTATCTTTGTACACCCTAGTAGTTGCAGGTCCTCTAAAGTAGAACCTTACTGTTTACGGTTCAGTGCCCTTCCTGATTTCCTTTGTTAAACATCATTACTTGTAACATACTATGTTCAATAGACCAAGGAAATGGGGGTCAAGGGTAGTACTAGATTCTCGGGGTCCCCTGCAGTGATAGTAGCAGTGTATCATTTAGCAATGTAATTTAAGGTTATTTCAGGTACAATGACATTTCAGGAAGTGATGTTATTTTTAAAATTCTTTTGCCATGTAGATTATAAGAAATTATTACAGAGTGTATAGAAACAAGTGATGCTTCCAAAGGATAAGACCTCATATAGATAACAAAAATATTTCCATAAAAAATTAAAGCATAGGATAGTTATATAGATAGTGTATAACAATTTGATCTTAAAAAGGACTAGGAACAAAATTTCATTTTGTGTGGCTAAAGAGGTACATACATGTGATAAAAAACCGCCACGTCTGCATGTTCTTTGGGTATCATCATAGACTGCTGCATTATTACAGCTGTTTTTAATATAAAGAGAGACTGTCTTACACTTTCCAATTCTGTTGGATAGAGATATTTTTTTCTTTCACACTCCATTGATACAGAATTTTAGAAGTTTAGAGTAGGAGGGAACTAGCTTCCAGCATGATCTTGTTCATTTTTTTTTAAAAAGACTTTATTTATTTTATTTTGAGAGAGAGTAAGCAGGAGCGGGGAGAGTGTTGGGGAACAGGGTAGAGAAAGGGAGAGAATCTCAAGCAGACTCTGAGCTGAGTGTGGAGACCTACACAGTGCTCGATCTCACGACCCTGTCATAATCTGAGCTGAAACCGAGTCAGATGCTTAAAGGATTGAGCAACCCAGAAGCCCCTTCTTCATTTTTCATAAATGGAAGCCTTCCTACTGAAGTGAAGTGGTTTGCTGAGAGGCCATCCACTGGCAGAGTTAGGTCTTCTTATTCTTTCTCAAATCATTTTTTATTTTATTTTTTTAATTTAATTTTTTCAGTGTTTCAAGATTCATTGTTTATGCACCACACCCAGTGCTCCAAGTAATATGTGCCCTCCTTATCTTTTAAAGGTTAAATAAATAGGGGTTTGGTTTTGAGAATTTCTTATTTCTCCCATTTCAGTTATATTGATTTCCCTTGTTATAGGCAAACAAAATAATGAGTCACTACCTTTCTCTTCTCTCTTAGTTGTACATTTGCTACCTCTACGCAACAACCTCATCAAATCCACAAGTAATAAATAAAATCCTGAAAAGTATGTATTATACTACTGAGCCATTTTCTCTAAGAAAAATAAGATACTAAATATTTCTGAATATTGGCATCTCAAAAGAAATTCTGTCTTTAATCAGATCAAATAAAGCAAACAGGTTTATATAATCATTTTGATAAGGACAAAACCCCACAAAAGCGTTTTTTTTCCCCCCAATCTTACACTTTGAGCAACTCTAATTTTTAACTACTATGAACATTTTTCTTAGGGATTACTTTTCCTTTTCTTTACCCCTATTATTTCCTGGGAATGATGAAAACTTTGAATAAAATAACACAGAAAATAAGTATACGAGGGGGAAAAAATGAGAGGACAAGCAACTCCTATTCAGTCTTAGAAGTAAGTCAACAACAGAAAAGAAGAAACTGTATATTCCACTTAAATGAGTATTTTCTTTATATTCACATTGCAAACTAACCACTATATCAGCGTTAATTTCATTATGAGCCAGTTTTTATTCACTGGTAAATATCACTGGCCTCAATAAGAATAAGCAATTTCTCACAAAGGATGTTCAAAAGAAGATAAAGTTTGGAATATATAATTTACCAGAAAGGACTAACATGGGAAACCCCTTGATTACCGATGGGAAGTTCCTAATTTTCTAGCCTGAATTTAAGCAAAACTCATTCCTGCAGGAGAATTTACCTTATTTTGACCCCTTCCTTTAAATAACAAGCAAAACATATAAACCATTTTAAGCTGTAACAAGTAAATATCTGGAGATTTTTACCAATGTTATAGATTCTGCAAAGGATGATGAGTTATTCATCGTTAAAAGAACTCTGTCTTCTAACAACAACTCTGTCATTTTACAAACACAAAATCATGCAACCAGTTATAGAGATATTATTTTAAAGTTTAAACCAATGTTTGAATTTTTTTAAACCTTTTAAAATTTTTGTAAAGTTCAGATACAAATCCATTAAAAAAATTCCTCCTCAATCCTCATATATTTTAAGGTATTTCTCTGGTTGATTTGATTTATAACTAGATAGTATCCTTTAGGGTTCCAGTACAGGCCTTCCGATTTGTCAGATAATTTTTTCTTGGTGGTTAGTAGAAAGGTGACTTTAAAATACATACCTGATATGAATGAAAAGAGAATAATGATCTTTTTGGGGGACTGGGGGATTTGAAAAACTATTAAAGCACTATGCTAACTTCATTTAAAAAAATAATTTACTGTTTTATAATCTTCTAGCAGAGAATGGAGATGGTTTAGTTGTATTTGAAACCTCATAGCCCCAAAGTTTCCATTTCTCTCCAAATCATCATAGTACCCCTTCTGGTCCCAAGGACCAGAGTCCTTCTGTGGGGGAATCAATGCTTTAAACAATCAGGACTAGTGTTACCCTTTTGTGTAGGGCTGGATTTGACTAAGTTGCTAAAGGCATTATCCATTAATAACCTTATCATGATAAAGATAAAGCTCATATTAACAAATCAAAAGATTTCAACAGTCATAGATAGCATAAACTTCCCCTATAGTTCTAGTGCTCATTTGCTCTCATAATGGCAAGGTCTTTGGATAAAAATGAGATAATATCAGAGTTAGTAAAACTTGACTAAAAGTGATAATTTGTTAAAGCTTTTAAATACGGATTTTTTTCATTGGAGAACACAGTTAAGATAAAATAACACTTGGTAAAATAGCTTAATATCCTGCCAGTCCTGAACCTTATTAACTTCAGGAAAAAGACCAATACTCTTCTGCGGGAAGGAAGATGGGAAGACAGGAGGGGCAAGGTGGTTAGGGATAGGGAAGGGAAATTAAATATTTATACATTTTAAATTAATATATACATATATTTGCATTTTAAGTAAATATCAATGGGATTCATTCAAAATTTCCTTGAGGTTTCCTTGGTAATAATACAGTTCAAATTAGGTGCTATGTTAACTAGATCAAGTATGGTATCTGAATAAAAGGGAAAAAAATTTCATTTAAAATGACAGATCTAAAATTGATATTACTAAGTACAGGATAGTGTATATATTTTCATTTGTATGTGCAAAAAGAATATATGTATATACACATATGCTTGTATATTCAGAGTAACTCTAGAAGGATACACAAGAAATTGGTTAACATTGATTGTTATTTTTCACTAACTGTAGCACTTAAATTTTGTATCATATATATATGTTTTCCCTATTCAAAAATATTGATTAAAAAACCACTACTAAAATAAATTTAATTTTAACAATCATGTTAAATTAAGAAAAAAGACTAATTTTTTTTACAGTATACAAGAAAATATACTAACGCATATATTATTTTCCCAAGACCCACCTACATAAATTTTGCTATATTTACTTTCTGAGAGTAATTGTGATCTAAAAATTCAAATTTCACATGGCCTTACCTTGGGAAAAAAAACATTTTCCCTGCACCTCATGGCTACAGCATTGAGGACTATGGATTGTCTTACCAGCATGCTAACATCCTTATTCTCTTCCTCTGATGGATTAGCCATTAGCCACCATATCTCTAAGAAATTCAAGAAATCTTTAAGGAAACTTCAGAAAGATTTTAAGAACCTTATTTGGCAGTGATAAATATTACACCTGTATTATTTTGTTGGCATAGAATCAATTTTAACTTCTCTTTGTGGTTTACTTTAGATTTTATGCTGCCAAAGATGTTTGGTGTTTTGGTAAAGACAGACTCCAAACTATGTGGTGACTAAGCCAAGCCCTTACATAAAGCTTGGAATAGGATTTTATAAATAGTTCCAATGAAAGGCATTTTGAAATAAGCAGGGGAAGAAAATCTCACACTTATAAAAATTATTTTCAGAACACCACTTAAAAGTTCAAATTAAGTCCTAATCACTGAAATATTAAAATAAACCATACAACAAAATCTAAAGGAGTGATGGTACATACATCAACTTTCAATGGTAGCTGCTTATTAAAAATGAGTGTCTGAGGGTGTATTCCAATTTCATCCTCTTCAAATTGTGCAGCTCAGATAAATGTTTATTTTACTGAAAATATCTGCAAAATTACAATATAAATACATGAATATATTAAGATAGAATGACTATATATAATGTATTCTTATCCATATATATAAAATGAATGCAGTAAATATAGCATATTCTCAATGAATTATTAGTACACAGTGTTTCTTAGTAAAGTACATACAACCTATTATTAAGCAACAGTTATCTAGTGTTCCAATATACATCTCAGGAAGTTTTTAGGATGAAAGGATACGCTACATCTCCCAATACCCTTTTTGGTTGGTGAAAGTTAGTTCTGCAAATTTTGAAATAATACTATGTTTATTTTAGCGATGGTTCTTAGGCTCTTTGCATTTTCTGAATTTGAAACTTTATTTCTTTAGTCTGGGTGTTTTCTTAATGATGCCATATCACCCAACCATACTTTAAATTCTAATACAGTATCATGTACTGTCTTTTCATTAGTCATTTTAACACACATCAACAATGAAACAGAATTACTAAAATTTTTTTTTGTCTGCACAAATTCCCAAAATTAACTTTCAGGGTATTATGAGGAGTCTCAACTAGATATAGTCTCAACTGTAATACTAAGCTGGGCTAGAAATATGTTTTTTTTTCATGGATTTTAGGTCTTAAGAATACAAATATGAACTCTACTTTAAAAGTGTCTGTTAAATGTATTGGGATTTGTTTCAAAAGCATCTTCTATCCTCCTCCATTATACTGATTTAATGGAAATGTGTTATTATAGCAGTTCCAACACAAACATCTGCATGCAAGAGATCACCCTACAGATTCTAACTACATAGTTATTGAAACACATCCCACCTGTCAAGTGGCATAAATGTACATCTTCTATATACAAAAGGTAAAGTGCATTATTAAATTAGTGAACTGACAGATTGTCTGCCTGGACCATATAGCTTTCAAATAGACAAATGTGAAATTCTCCCATTAGAACCAATTATTTCAAGAGGTTCCAACTAGCTTTTCCACCCTGTCGTTTAGTTTTTGGCCATGCTCTTTAGTGCAAATAAGCTTGTGTTTGACTCAAGTTTAAGGGACATGGCAGTTTGGGGCTTTAACAAGGAAAATTATAAAATGTGGCAGAACTTTTAACACTTTTATAATACATTGCATCTTTTGCATATAAGCAACAGATTAGTGCTGCTTTCAGTTGCTAGGAGCACACTGCCAACCATTATGAGGAACCCGTTTCCAAATCTCATACTATTAGCTTATATTATTACAGTTTTGAGTCTATACCACATTATACTTGGGTTATTATGTGCAAACATCATCAGTGTTTTAGAATTATACAGTGAACTAGTAATTTTGGTTACTAACTTGAATGCTCACTTTTTGACTTCTAACATCCAGTTGCCTTAAGAGTTTAATCTCCTCAAGGCTGGGATCCTATTATTTTGAAGAATACCATGTACACTTGCAGCTTCATTTATGTTACAAATGACAATAAATAAAATGCATATTGCACAGATAAAAATAGTAGCTTATTTTATAAGATACATGGCAATACATGTCCTAATACCAGAGTTTTGAACTGGATCTTATTTGATTATGGCTAATGAATACTTGGGAATTTTAAGTATCAAAAAATCATAACATTTCATTTTTCAATGAATACATATAAAAAGGTGAACCAAAAGGACTGGCAGAAGGCTTAGTGATTCTAATGTATACTCAGTTGCCGGTATATATGCATCTACCAATCTATAGCTTTGAGGCGATAATAACTTTGAAGTATACATACAAGGTAGAAGATTTGGCTACTTAACTAATTCTTGACTTAAATAATTAATGCAAAATTAATATTTATATACAATGAATTAAAGATATTTAAGTCTGACATGGTATTGTGTATATGTATATATACACACATATGCATATATATAGACATAAACACTCAAATCTTATCAGACTAAAACCAAAAAAGAAATCATGTAGATTTAATGGATATAAATATTTTAGGAGGGAAGGTTTTAAGAAAGAGTATATAGTCATAGTAATAGTGATAGGAACACTCGAATACTGGAACATTTATCACTCCAGTTTGCCAAAATCTGACAGGTTGATAATTATTAGTAGGCACTATGATGGGCAGCAATAACAATCAGTAGTACAGTAATTCAAGTGCACATCACTCCTTCATATACCAAAAACTACTTTTTATCAAGTCTACAATAGTTATTTTACAGTTAGGACTGCTTAAAGATCCTTGCTACTTTTAGAGTCTCAACACCCACCATGTGCTATTAACTCTAGTACTAACATTATCTTCTAACCTTCAGTTGTTCCATAGTAATCCAGATGGTCCACAATTATAATGAACTAATGAGATTCCTTCATACTACTTGAGGAAACGTGAAATACAATCTGAAAACCAATACCAGCGTATATATCTGGGTTACTGATTACTTGTTTTTAAATAAGATAAGCCAGAAATATTCTTTTTTTTAACTCACAAAGTTCTCTTAGTGACCTTACTTAAATGGATTTGGGGACAAACTGCTGAAGGAAAAAATTATTAAAATAATTTTGAACTACTTATAGCATATAAAAGGAGAGCTACATTCTGATCTCAATCCATGCAGCCAGCTCTCATCAATGAGAGCTATATTTGGGGGTTGAAATCAGTGTCTGGCTCTTAAAGATGATTATATGGACTTATTGTGTGGGAGGTGAATAAAGCCAAGATAAAAGACAATAATTTCAATCAGAATAAAATGCAGCTCAACAGATAAAATTCAAGTCAGTTAATACACGGTGGGTTGGTACACATATACACTATATCCACTTGTTTAAAAATTGCTTAGGTGTTGAAAAATTGCTGTGGCACTTCCTGGAAAGTAATTTTTAATACAGGTAAATGGGTGAGTCTTGTGTAAAGTAAACTTTATTTTTAAGTATCATAAAGAGCACCTTGGAAAATGCCTGAATTTTCCTTTCAAATATGTTTATAACCAATCCTTAAATAATTTTCCCAGGCTGAAAATTTATATTCTAAATGCTTTTTAGAAAAAGTTTTTTTTTTTTTCTTTCTGGAATTAAAATACCTGTAAAAGCCAGGTTTATATTGGAAGTGTTGACACGGTTTTAAGGGTAGCAATTGCAAAAGTGCTACTAAAATGTATTATTACAGATGTATTTTTGTATCAGTTAACTGGTGCACCAACCCCTCTGAAATAGTGCTAAAGAAGAAGCATAAAATATAACACCTTGAGTCCATGATATATTTTGGGAAAAAACTCGCACAACCTTCAAATTAGCACGAAAGGCTAAAACACCAAGATTTCCATAGCAAAGCCATAGGATGAAGCCTCCCACTCAACAGTGACATAAAAGTAATTCTTCAAACTTTGGAAAGTCAATAAAAATATAGGGTATAGTGAATAGAGGTAAAGATGGGATTACAACTACTTCAGAATAACCAATTAAAACTCTCCCACGGCTTTGATATGGCAACTATCAACTGCAGGGTTACCACAAAATTTGAAATTATAGAATACTATCATAACTGTAAGATTTAATTTTCTTTCTAATTCAATTCTTTCACTTTTGATATTCAGTCATCCAGTGAACAACTAATATATTTTTACATGTAGTTTTATAAATAAATATATTTATACTATACTTGAGGTCAATTTCTGTTTCTGTGGTAACTGCCCTACAGGTAAGCTTAGCAGCTTTTAATGAAGTAGGGATGGAATACTTTTTCGGGGAACTTGTTAAATAGAAATTCACACTTCCATATTAAGTATATGTATATTTTCTCGGGATCATGTCATAGTGCAATGTAAATCTTAGTTATGGTATTTAGAAGGTCAGAATGTCACATTTTGTGCTGATTTGCATACTTCAATAGTCTGGAGCAGTTGAAGCAGCTAAACTATTTAGCTCTGGGAAGGTTGGAATTCCCTTAAGAATTATAATATTCTATGTATAACATGAGAATCAGACTCCTTGAAGTATAAACTACCAGAGGTATTACTAATAACAAAGGGCCAAAAAAAGAGGAAAAACTTCTTCAAATGATTATGGATCAGTACTTTTAGCCAATTTATGATTTTAAATTTTGCCTGATGGAGTTCAATTTCATTCTAGTCGAGGCATTCTTGTTCTTCACCACTGGCCCTTCTGCCATCCATTCTCTTTTCTTTATGGCTGTTGCAAATTTTCCTCATCTCTTCTTCATACTTGATAAAATTCTCCCCAAACCTTGTCCAAGCTTTGAATGGAACAGTAATAGTATTACGGTAAGGTGGCCTCACCTCACTTACCTTCAGGAAAATTCCATATTTATTAGAGCCCACATCAAAGTAGAACCTTTTATTGTCCACTCTGAAAGAAGTCCCCTCTGGGAGTTCAAGTGGGTCATCATCTCCACCTCTTCGTTCTTCTATGTCCCCTTCGCCATAGTCTTCAATGAGCTGAACCAAGGCATCACGAAACTCAATCATTCCTTGTGCTGGGAGCACAATAGTCTGTTCTTGGCCCAAACTGTGACCAAAATAACCTATCATGCCAGTCCCTCGCATCATGGTTTGTCTAATTCTTAGGAAGCGACCCCGTTGATTTTCCTTTAGGTCTAGATAATACTTCCTATTGTCCCTCTCTATGTAGTCTGTTTTGAGGACACTATGAGGATGCTCTTCGGACCCTACAGAGACAGGTGGGGAGGGTGCTGAGTGCTTCTGTCTCCTCCTGGAGGCTTGATCTTTGCCGTGGCCATGCTCTTGCCGGTGGCCTTTCAGGCCCAGGTGGGCGTAATGCTCGATGAAGTCCCCTAGACAGTCCTTCAGCTCCGCTGCCACAGACAGGGACAGAGTCAGTTTACTCTTTCTGATATTGTCCTGCCGGCCTCTCCCTATCCAGACTTCGGCTATCTTTAGGAACCGGCCCCTGGAGCTTTGCTTTACGTCTAGGTAAAACCTCTTTTTCTGGATGTCCACTCGTTTGGAGGCCAGCTCCTGGATTTCGGCTGCGCCCCCAGTCTGATTAGGGGTGGCTGAAGCCGCGTAGTGGGGGTAGTGGGAGTGCTGGGCCTGGGGATAGAGTCTACTCTTGCTTAGGCCAGAGCCCCCTACATTCTTGCCGCCGCGGCCGCGGCCGCCGCCGCCTCCCCTTCGCCTGGCTCTTTCCATCTTCAGCTGCAAGTGACAAACAGACACACGGGGTGGGGTGGGGGAGGGGTGTTGAGAACAATCGCAGACGCCCCTCGGCCTGCGCTGCCCCCGCCTCCGCCCGGGACCCCCACTCCGGGCCGCGGTGCACGGCGCCCGCAGCCGCAGAGCCCCGGCTCCCGCCTCTGCCCGACAGTCGGCGGCGAGAGGCGGCGTCTCCCGGCTCTGCACCGCGCTCATAGCATCCCTCCGCCGCCCCGGCCTCCCGCTCGCCGCCGGACCGCCAGCCTCGGGCTGCGCAGCCCCGGGGACCCCAGTCAGCCAACACTCACATCGACACTGCCATCACCGCCGCTACCGATGCCCTTCACGACCGCCGCCACCGCCGCCAGCTCTCGGCCCCTCTGCTGCAGCCGCCGCAGCCGCTGCCCCCCGCCGCCGCTCGCACCGTCCCCCGCCGGAGCAGCCGGGCAGGGGCATCGCCTGCGGCGCCCGCCGCCGCCGCCCCTCCTGCGGCCGCTGCGGGGGCCGCCGCCTCTCTTCGGGCACCGGCCCGATACCCGCCGGGAGGGGAGGGGGGGTGGCGGCAGGGGGCGGGCCGTGGACCCCGCCTCCTCCAGCACAGCCTGCTGAAGGGAAGGTCTCGCGCTCTTCCTGCGGGCGCGCCGAGACCGAAGCCCAGCGCGCGGGGACGGAGCGTAGTGCGAGGTGACTGGACAGGTGTGAAGATGGGAATGAGGACGGGGGTGGCGAGTGTGTTCAGACTTCTCTAGGTTCCGCCGGGACGCAGGACTCCGGCGGCCCACCGGCGCCCGCAAGGAGACTACACCTCCCGGAGTACTCAGCGGCAGTGAGAGGCTTTGCGCATGCGCGCCGCGTAGCCAGCTGGGCTTGGTGGCCAGGCTGCAGCGCCACAGGAGCTGAGGACGGCGACGGGGCGGGGCGTCCGCCTTCCGGAGCTGATGTGTGTTCGGGGCGCCGTGACGCAGTGGCTTGCGCTCCGCAGCGCGGGAATAAAGTCTGTCGAATTGCTACCTATCCTGGTTTCCAGGCCCTGCTGTTGTGGCACTTCCCGAGTCATCCAGCTGAAAGAGGAGGCCGGTTGAACTGTTTCTTCTCAGGGTAACGTGTCCTCTCCACCGCGTTTGAGCTAGCTCCAGACCCCGGGGTATTCATCATTCCAGCCTCCTCCGACTTTGGAGGTGCTCAGTCCAGCAGACCAGGCCTCTGGACAGTGTGTGAGAGGTGCGTTAGAAATGCGTGTCTTCTGCCCCTTTCCACCTCCGGAGCAGACAGGCAAAGGGCACTCCCCCCGCCGCTGGCCTGCCCAGAGCTCCCTTCCCTCACCTGGTGCCACCGGTTGCCTGTCGTGGGCCCTTAGGATTGTGCCCTTCGGATCCAGCCTTTACTCCTGCAGAAGTGGAGCCACTCCATATTTATACAGCAGAGTCAGGGGAGATAACCTGTTTTGTGTAATTTAGCAAATTAAGTTGGATTTCTTGAGTTTAAATCGTTTAATCCGTATTCCTCCCCCCACCCCCGGCTGAATTTGAGTTGTTTTCTGGGTTTGAGTATGTGAAAATAAGTGGTCTTTAAGTCATGGTACTTCAGGTTTTGTATAATTTGGCATGTTACTTTTAGGGATATTGGGATGGATAGGGGAGTTTAGATTTTGATGTCATTGAATAGTGGTCTCCTTTTATTAAATTAACAAATATTTATTGAGCACTCCCCCAGGCTCTGGGGTTACCAAAATGAACACAACGGGCACAAATCTTTCTGCTTTTGGACCTTACATTTTGGAGAGACATAGACAGTAAGTTAAATGCCCAGTATGTCAGAAGGTGAAAATCCTTTCAAGAATAATAAAGAGGGATGATGGCTGTGGGTGGGAGTAGGGAGCTGCAGTTTTATAGTAGCTTGTCAGGGAAATCCTCATTGAAAAGGTAATTTTTGAGTAAAGAGTTGAAGGAAATGGGAGAGCTAGATCTGTGGCTATCTGGGGGAAAGAAGGTGCAAAGGCCCGGAGGAAGTCTGTTGGTGTGTTCAAAGAGCAGCTGAGGAGGCCAGTAAGAGCAGAACAAAATAGGGAAGAATTGTAGGAGATAAAATCAGACAGGAAAGAGAAGGGGGGCAGATAGTGTAGAACCTGGTAGGATATTTTGAAAATTTGGGTTCGTTCTGAGGGATATGGGAAGCTGTTGAAGAATTTTATCAGGGAAACACTATCATCGGAATGATTTTTTTATAAAAAAGATTTTATTTATTTATTTGACAGAGAGAGACAGCAAGAGAGGGAACACAAGGAGGGGGAGTGGGAGAGGGAGAAGCAGGTTTCCTGCTAAGCAGGGAGCTGGATGCTGGGCTCAATCCCAGAACCCTGGGACCATGACCCAAGCGCAAGGCAGATGCTTTACCCACTGAGGCACCCAGGTGTCCCCATTACCACTATTTAAAAAATTTTTTCACCCCAAACAAATTCTAACTAACTGGTTAGTTAAGCAGTAACTCCCTATTGCCCCCTCTGCCTAGCCCCTGGTAACCTCTACTATAATCTCTCTTTATGAATTTGCTTATTCTGGAATCACAATATTAAGGCTCTTAAATTTATTTTTATTTTTGTTTTTAATTAATTAAAAAAAATATTTGTGTGTTTGCATCTGGCTTATTTCAGTCAGCATAATGCTTTCAGGTTTCATCCATGTTGTACCATGTATCAACTTAACTTTTTATGGCTGAATAATATTCCATTGTGTGATTATGCTATGTTTTATCTAATTATCTGTTGATGGACGCTTGGGTTTTTTTCCACTTTTGGCCGTTGTGAATGATTCTGCATTGGATATTACAGATACCTGCTTGAGTTCCTGTTTCATTTCTTTTGGGTATATACCTAGGAGTGGACTTGCTGGATCATATGATAATTCTGTTTAGCTTGTTGAGGAACTAATTGCCCAGCCACACTGGTGGCCCTGTTTTACATTCAGCCAGTGATGTTGCGAGGATTCCAATTTCTCCATATCTTCTCCAAATAATTTTCTTCCTCTTTTTTCTTTTTTCTTAAGATTTTATCTATTTGACAGGCAGAGCGAGAGAGCACGAGCTGGGGGGTGGGGCAGAGGGGGAGGGAGAAGCAGACTCTCCACTGAGTAGGGTGCCCGATGTGGGCCTTGATCTCAGGATCCTGAAATCCTGACATGAGCTGAAGGCAGATACTTAATTGACTGAGCCACCCAGGCACCCCTCCATTAACTGGTATCTTCAGATTTTTTTTTCAGCAATGTTTTGGTGGTGTACAAGTTTTTCACCTCCTTGGATAAATTTGTGCCAGTATTTTATTCTTTTAGATGCTGTTATTAATGAAATTACTTTCATAATTTCCTTTTAGATTGTTCATTGCTGGTATATAAAACATAGCTGACTTGTGTGTTTTGATCATGTACCCTCCAACTTTGCTAAATTTTCTTACTAGATCTAATAAGTTTATTGTGGATTCTTTGGGATTTTTATATGTAGCATCATGCCATTTGTGAATAGAGAGAGTTTTACTTCTTCATTTCCAATTTGAATGCTTTTTATTTATTTATTTTTCATGTCTAATTTCTCTGGCCAGAATTTCCAATACAGTGTTGAATAGCAGCGGTGAAAGTGAGTATCCCTGTCTTGCTTTTTAAAAATAATTCTGAATTATTTTTAATTTTTAAAAAGATTTACTTATTTATTTGAGAGAGAGAGAGAAAGCAAGCAATTACACACAGAGAGAGGGAGAAACAGACTCCTCATTGAGCAGGGAGCCCAATGCAGGGCTCGATCCCAGGACTGTGGGATCATGACTTTAGCTGAAGGTAGATGCTTAACCAATTGAGCCACCCAGGAGCCCCCAAAATAATTCTTTTTTATATCAAAGGATAGTTGATATATAATATTAAATTAGTTTCAGTGGTATAGCATCATGACTCAACAATCATATACATTTTGATATGCTCACTAGTCTTGTCTTGCTTTTGCTCTTAGAGTGAAAACTTTAGTCTTTCACCATTGAATATATTAGTTGGGGTTTGTTTTTTATAAATGCCCTTTATCATTTTGAGGAAGTTCCTTCTACTCCCGGTTTTCTGAGTCTGTTTTATTATGAGAGAGTATTGGCTTTTTCAGATGCCTTTTTTGTGTTACTTGAGATGATTATGTGGTATTTTTCTTTCATTCTGTGTTACATTGATTGATTTTATGTTGAACCACTCTTGTGTTCCTAGCATAAATCTCACTTGGTTATTATGGTGTATCATTCTTTAAATTGAATTATCTTTCAACAGAATCATTTTGGCTACTATTTTGGGAATAGATTGTAGAGGCAAGGAGATAAGAAGTAATGTGGCTTGAACCAAGATTTGGGGTGACAGAAGGTAGATTCAGCTTTATTCTGAAGGTAAAAGTTTTGCTGGTAGATTGGATGTGAAGTGTGAAAGAAAGAGAAGAGTCAAGGATGACTAAGGTTTTTGGCCTGAGTAATCAGAAAGATGAAGGTGCACTTACTGAGAACTCTAACTTATAAAAGGAGCAGTTTGGGGAAATTTTTATACATATTGACATGATAATGCCCATTAGAAATCAAGTATATAGTAAGTAATTGGATATACAAGTTTGAAGTTCAGAGCAGTGGGCCAGGCTGTTCATATAAGTTTGGAAGTCATCAGTGTGCTATAGAATATTTTAAAGCCATCAGGTTGTGATTTTCAAGGAAGTGAATGTAAAGAGAAGAGAATGAAAAGATCTGTAACCTGAATCTAGAATGCCGTGATATTTAGAGATTGGTAAGTAAGGAAGGACCAGCAAAAGATACTGAGAAGGGGGACACCTGGGTGCCTGAGTCAGTTGGGTGTCTGCCTTTGGCTCAGGTCACGATCCCAGGGTACTGGGATCTTGGGATGGAGCCCTGCCTTGGACTCTCTGCTCGGTGGGGAGTCTACTTCTCTCTCCTCTTCTTCCTGCCACTCCCCCTGTTGTACACTCTATCAAGTAAATGGATAGAATCTTAAAAAAAAAAAAAAAAGTACTGAGCAGGAATTCTTACTGATGTAGGTGGAGAATCAAGAATCATAAAGTGTTTTATGAAGGTGGGTGTGACTGATTATGTCATATGTTGCTGATGTATTGAGCCAAATGAGGATTGGAATTGACTGTAGGATTTGGTGACATGAACGTCATTGGCACCTTGGTATGGGCCCTGTTGGTGTGGTGCAGTGGTTATAGTGAGTTTAAGAGACAGTGGAGGGAATGGAAATGGAATTGCTAGTATAGATGACTCTTTTGAGTAGTTTTTCTGTAATCAGGGGAAAAAGAATGGAGTAGTTAGCCAAGAGTGTGTTTTAAAAATGGAAGAAATCGGGGGCGCCTGGGTGGCTCAGTGGGTTAAAGCCTCTGCCTTCGGCTCAGGTCACGATCCCAGGGTCCTGGGATCGAGCCCCACATCAGGCTCTTTGCTTAGCAAGGAGCCTGCTTCCCTTCCTCTCTCTCTGCCTGCCTCTCTGCCTACTTGTGATCTCTGTCTGTCAAATAAATAAATAAATAAATCTTAAAAAAAAAAAAATGGAAGAAATCGCAGTATGTGCATATACTGATGGGACTTTGGGACTTTACTGGGAGACTAGTAGAAAGAGAAAAATTGGTGATGCAGGAGAGGTGAAAAATGCCCTTGAGTATGGAATCTAGTGCACACACGGAGGGGGGGGATTTAGGAGCACAGATAGCACATGGGATATGTGTGTGTGTGTGTGTGTGTGTGTGCGCGCGCTATACTCATGCCTATGTTGATATTGATATCAATGTGTATATATATTTCTCAGCTTCCTTAGTAGCATGGGCTAGTTCCCAATTCCTTATCGTGAGAGATATATACTATAATGTGTGTATGTTGTATGTATTGTGTATTATATATACTATATGTTATTATATATTATCTATATTATACACACACACATACACACACACACACATATGTAATCTGCAGTTGACAAACTGGAGATGGAGGAGAGCTGAGGGCATAGTTCTAGTCCAAGTCTGAAGGCCTGAGAACCAGGAGAGCTAATGGTATGTGTTTCATTCCAAGTCTGATTCTGAAGATGGAAGACTAATAACCTAGATTGAGTATGTTTGAGCAGAGAGTGAATTTTTCTTACTCAGCCTTTTTGTTCTATTTAGGCCTTCAACAGATTGGACGAGGCTCACCCAGGGAGACCAATCTGCCATATTTAGTCTGCTAATTCAAATGCTAATCTCATCGAGAAACACTCTGACAGACATGCCCAGAATAATGATTAACTGAAAACCTGGGCACAGTGTGGCCCATTCAAGTTGACACAATAAAATTAACCATCATGGCAGAGTATATGGGTATAGATACAATTATGTGACTAAACTATAGGGTACGGACTTACGGAAGTTCTTTTTTAATTGTTTTTCTTTTCAGTGAAATCTGAAGCAAGGTAGTGAGCTGAGAATGAGAATGGGGAGGAGATGTGTTGGGTTTAAGTACAGAGGAAAAGCTATGAAGGTGAGGGTAGTAAATAGATAAGTGAAAAGTTGTAGAATTGCTAGGAAGTTGGAGGGTCCACTTGAGGATGGTGGTCATAAATTTAAGGTGAGACCAGTAAACATGGTTGTTTTTCACATGCTGCATTCATTTAGCTGCATTGGTATAGGCACAGAGTAGGTAGAGAATTTTTCTTATTCAGGGTTAGAGTTCTGACAGGAGAGAAACCCGAAGCCAGAGATGGGCAGCGAAGTTAAGGGAGTATGAAAGGAAGGAAGTGGTTATATTAAACCACTATATATAGTGGTTAAATTTTGCAATTTAAATTGGTCAAGGGGGAAGTAAGGGCTACTTGGGGGTGAGGAGAGTGAAAAGGTAGCAGGACCGTTAGATTTTAGGTCCTAGTTGAGTCAGAGGATTGTTTGAATTTAATTTCTAGAGGGAATGAACTTGAAAAATAGATGTTGGTTGGGGAATGAGATGCTTAGAATTGAGATTATAGAGGGATTCAGTCATTGGGAATGACATGGCATCCCCACGGGAACAAATGAGTAGAGCAGAACGTAGGCAAGGTAATTGGAGAACTAGTCAGAAAACTGAGAGGCACTGTCTTTGGAAATTTTGCATCAAAGATTGTAAGCTCTTGGACAAGTAGAGGG
>ML110015.1:0-50531 GCA_003697995.1 Taxidea taxus jeffersonii | reverse complement strand
ACCCTTTTCCCTTCTGGCAACCACCCTTTTGTTTTTTGTATTTATGAGTCTTGTTTTGGTTTTGTTTGTTCATTTGTTTTGTTTCTCAGATTTCACATATAAGGGAAATCACATAGGATTTGTCTCTCTGACTTATTTCACCTAGCAAAATATCCTCCAGGGCCATCTGTTTTGTCACAGGTGGCAAGATTTCATTCTTTTTTTTTTATGGCTGAATAGTATTCCATTGTATACCACATCTTCTTTAGCCATTCCCCCATAGCTGGACTTTTAGATTGCTTCCCTATCTTGGCTGTTGTATATAATGCTGCAATAAACATTATATACAATAAAATGCTCTAGGTGGTTTTGAATTAGTGTTTTCCCTTTTTTTGGGTAAATACCCAGCAGTGAAATTACTGGATTGTTTGGTCTACCTATTTTTAATTTTTTGAGGAACTTCTATACTGTTTTCTGTAGTGGCTACACGAATTTACATTTCCATCAACAGCGCACAAGGGTTTCCTTTTCTTTATATCCTTGCTAACACTTGTGATTTCTTGTCTTTTTGATACTAGCCTTTCCGACATATGTAAGGTGATATCTCAAATTTTGGTTTGAATTTCCAGGATGATTACTGGTGTTGAGCATCTTTTCATGTGTCTATTGGCCATTTGTATGTCTTCTTTGGAAAAATGTCTATTCTGGTCCTCTGCCCATTTATTAATCAGATTTTTTGGTATGATTTCTTTATATATTTTGAATATTAATATTTTATTGGATATATCATTTACAAATACCTTGTTCTGTTCAGTAGGTTGCCTTTTTGTTTTGTTGGTGGTTTCCTTTTACTGTGCAAAAGCTTTTTGTTTGATGTAGTCCTAATTGTTTTTTGGTTTTGTTTTGTTTTGTTTTCTGCTTTTGTTGCCCTGCCTGAGAAGTTAGATCCCAAAAATATTGCTAAGACTGATGTCCAAAAGTTAACTGCCTGTTTTCTTTTAGAAGTTTTATGCAAACCCAGAATTTTTAAAGTTCATTGCATTGTTGATTAAATTTGAAAGACTTTGTGACTAGAATTTGCCTCTCAGGAAAAAAAATGTAATTGTACAGGTGAAACTCACAGAATCTAACCAAAATTAGGGCATAGATAACCAAATTGAACTGCTGAAACTTTTAAGCTGCTTTGGTTTTATAAGCTGTGGTAGGTTTTTTAAAAAAACTTATTAATCCCATCTTACAAGTCATTGACACTTTCTTTTTTAATTCATTCTTATTACTTCTTATACATTCTTATTACTTTATATACAGAAAGTTAGATGAGTTTATGACTATTACTGTTGTAATTTAGATTGTATTTGGAAACTTCCTAAATACTGTTTATACAGTATTTTTACAGATGAAAAAAAAGTGGATTCATGTTGAAATCCAGTACTCCTTGGGTCAGGTCTGATGGGTAAGAATGAAGTCTTTTTGGATAAATGAATCCATCTTCTCTCTTTTTGAATTTATCATTTAAAAGAACATTCTACTGATGAAGCACTTCAGTGCTTAATTTTTGATAAATTTATAAACTTTGTCTAGTTGGTATGAATTTGGTTGTCTTTCCTTGATTCCTCTCAGTACACTAAAGAGAATGAGGTATAATAGATAGTAAAAGATCTATCATAATTTCTATTGTAACTGAACTCAAAGGGGTCGCTCCTTGGGGTGCATTAAATTGAACACAGTGCCTGGGTGGCTTGGTCAGTTAAGCGTTAGATCTTGGTTTCAGCTCAGGTCTTGATCTCAGGGTCCTGTGATTGAGCCCAGTATCAGGCTACATGCTCAGCAGGGAGTCTGCTGGAGGATTATCTCCCTCTCCCTCCCCTCCGCCTCTCCCTACTCACCCTACTCATGCTGGCTCTCTCTCTCTCCCTCTCTCTCTCTCTCAATCTCAAATAAATTGTAAATCTTAAAAAAAATTTGAATACAACACAAGGAAGTATTGAAAGCAAAGAACTCTTTATTACCTCTTATAGTAAGAGAGAGACAGGGGGGTTGCTCTCAAAGCAGTGTCTCCCTGTGGGGTTGGTATAGGAGGGTTTTATTCAGTGTTTGGGGGTGGAGGGAGGGAGCTTGTATATACATCAAGGAACTTATACCTCGGCACTTTGGTTCAACTGCTTATGCCTAGCATGTCAGCATGCTAGTGTATCCATAGTATGTTCAAAAATTGGGGGAAAACTCCTCCCCATAGAAGGACATCTTCATATTATAATGAGTTAAGGATAACTTCAAGACAACTTGGGGCTTCTGCTCAGGTCCTCCACCAGTCCAAGAGGGCTCAAACTGCCTCACATAAGAAGCTATCAGGTGAAACACCTAGCAAGGGGCTATTAGCTGAAACCATCTGGCTGGGTATCTTCTTGGTCAAACTGCTGGTTCTGTAAAACAAAACACATTCCTTCCCTGCTTTTGTCCTTTCCCCTTCTCCCTTCTGCTGATAGCTTTCAGGCCTCTGATTTGAGTCACTTTCTGTTACATCCTAGCTAACACTATCAATATACCAATTTACTATAACTGTAGATTAAAAGATGTGACATCCTGTTTATCACTGTTTATATTAATGCAGTAAGGCAAGTAATATATTTATTTATTTATTAAAAAATCTTATTTATTTATTTGACAGAGAGAAAGACAGCGAGAGAGGGAACACAAGCAGGGGGAGTGGGAGAGGGAGAAGCAGGCTTCCCACTGAGCAGGGAGCCCCATGCAGGGCTCCATCCCAGGACCCTGGGGTCAGGACCTGAGCTAAAGGCAGATGCTTAATGACTGAGCTACCCAGGCCCCCCGGTAATATAATATTTAATAATAATGTAATATAGGAACCCTGGGTGGTTCAGTCAGTTAAGTGTTTGCCTTCAGCTGGGGTCATGATCCCAGGGTCCTGGGATCAAGCTCCCCATCGGGACGCCTACTCAGTGAGGAGTCTGCTTCTCTCTGTCCCTCTTCTCCCCCTTGCTCATGCTCTCTCTCTCTGTGTCAAATAAATAAATAAAGTCTTTAAAAAAATAAAAAATAATATAATATAATAAAGCAAGTAATATAGTAGGAATTTAACCCCATTTTACAGATGAGGAAATGAAAATAGAAAAGTAAAGTGACTTGTCCAAGATCACATGGATACCAAGTAGCAAAGCGTCAAAGTATAATTTTCCAAAATATTAAAGACTGGTTCTCATACAAGTACAGAATGAACATATGTCACATTATTTAGCTCATTAATGAGAGAAGCAGCAGGAGATAAAATTGGTTCAAAAAGGAACAAAGATTATATAGTGGATTAGGGTTCTCCAGAAAAATAAAACCAGTAGAATATATATATATAGATGTAGAGAAAGAGATTTATTGTAGGGGATTGGCTCATGCAGTTGTGGAGGCTGAAATTCCACAATTTGCTGTTCCAAGCTGGAGGTCCAGGAAATCCAGTCATGCAATTATAGTCCAAACTTGAAGGCCTACAAAGCAGAGGAGCCAGTGAGTGGTTTAATTCTCCTCCTAGTATGACGGTCCAAGAACTGAGGAGTGCTGATGTGGGAGGGCAAGAAAAAGTGGATGTTTCAGCTCCAATGGAGAGACAATTTGCCCTCTATCTGCCTTTTAGTTTTTTTGAGACTCAGCAGATTGGATGATGTCCACCCTTATTGGTGAGAGCAGTCTTCTTTACAAAGTGTACCTACTTAAATGCTAATTTCTTCTGGAAACACCCTCCCAGACACGCCTAGAAATAGTGTTTGACTAGCTCTGGGCGGGTAACCCCCTAGTTAAGTTGACACATAAAACTGACCAGTACATATACATATTGGAGAAAGAATTTTGGAATAAAATTGCTAGGTTAGATACAAAATGGTCCCTACAGAGCAGTAAAAAGCATAGCCTTTGAGATTATCTTTTCTACTAGATAGAATTCAGTTGTACCTTTACTAGACAAAAATTTGCAAGTTAACAAGTAACTTCACAGAGCCTCAGTTTTTATCAGTAGTAAATAACAAGTCATATAAATGTCTATTCTCTAATGAAGTCACTTTTGGTTAAGATTGTGCTCCTTTATGACATTGAAAGGACATACTGCCTTCTCTTTGTCTTTTAAATTTTGGATAAATTTTCTTGACACAAAGCAACATGAGCAGCATAAGTTTTCTGACTCTAAGTCCAGATTTCTTTCCATTCTACTTCCCTATCTCTTCATAGTATAATTTTTGCCATTAGAGTAGTCTGCTAACTTCTGCAAAATTAGCTAGTCTTTGTTATTAGTTATCCTTTTTGGTACATTTTCTTTTGTTCTACAGCGATGGTGATAGTTTTCTTCCTCAGAGGAATATTGTGAAACTCAATGGATATTTGAAAAATTTGCATAAATACCAAAAGTGAAAAATTAAAATTACAGCTTATGTACTACAATTACTCTTTTATGACATTTTATTAGCAAATTTCAGAGTCATTGTAAACATTCTTGATTTTTGACTAAATAATCAGAATTTATAAAATTGTATTTGATCAGGGGTACCTTGGTGGCTCAATGGGTTAAAGCCTCTGCCTTCCGCTCAGGTCATGATCACAGGGTCCTGGGATTGAGTTCTGCATGGGTTCTCTGCTCAGCGGGGAGCCTTCTCCCCCCACCCCTTCCTACTCGAGTGCGCTCTCATTCTCTCTCTCTCTCTCTCTCTCTGTGTCAAACAAATAAATAAATAAATCTTTAAAAAAACTATTTAATCAGATTAGCCTTTACATATTTTGAAAAAAAAATAGAGGTGAATCATTTTAAGTAGTAGGTGAAAATTTGTTCACGTTAAACAAGGTAATTGCCTAACAATTAAATATTTCACTACTTACTAATAATTTCTTCCTGGCCCTGAAATGGTTATTTGTACTTACCAGTGGTTTTTTTTTTTTTTTTTTTTAATGCTTTTTAAGAAGGTTGGGATACTTTATTCAGTTTAGCCCTCAAGCAATTAGGCAAGTCAGTTACCATGGTAACAGTAGGTATTAATTTCCTTACCTTAGTTAACTGGTTGTGGTTTGTTTTTTTTTAAAGATTTATTTATTTATTTGAGAGAGAGAACCAGTGTGGGGAAGGGGGCAGAGGGGCAGAGAGGCAGAGGAGCAGAGGGAGAGAATATCAAGCAGACTATGTCTAGTGGCAAGCCTATCGCAGGGCTCCATTCCAGGAGCCATGAGATCCCCACCTGAGCCAAAACCAACAGGGCTGAGACTTAACCCACTGAGTCTCCCAGGCACCCTAGCTTTAGTTAAAGGTTTTAGGAGCAAAGACATCTCTGAGCTAATCCAGTGAAACCCAGCTTCTATGGAACAGGAGTTAGTTTGTCCATTCTTTAGAAGAGGATACCATTTCAAGTAGAAAAATGTACTCATGAGATGAATTTCTACTCTGATAGAGTGAAGTAGAGTATGATTTAAAAGCTAGGTAATTAAAAAGCTATCCTTTCTTAGTTAATATGGGACACAGTTTGGTTTTAATTCCTGTATTTGTTCAAACTTAAATCTTGAATCTTATTGATGTATTTCTTTTGCCATGGACTAAAAGGCACTAAAAGTGCCTGCAGTAGACAGTGTTCCATCTAATTGATGTCAAATAAAATAATTTAAGATGAATTTTTTCAAAACCTAATTCCTAATTTTAGGAGATAATCTCTTAACATTTAATTGGCTAATATTACTAACCCTGTGGCCTACCCATTCAGGTATCATGAAGTCCATTTTGCAAGTAATATATCAAAAAGGTTTTACTAAGAAGTTTATTATTATTAGGTATTTTTTTTCTTATTAACTATTTTATCACTGTATTATTGTGATTAAAAAAATAGCTGTAGGGCACCTGGGTGGCTCAGTGGGTTGAAGCCTCTGCCTTCATTCGGCTCAGGTTATGATCTCAGGGTCCTGGGATCGAGTCCCGCATCGGGCTCTCTGCTTGGCGGAGAGCCTGCTTCCTCCTCTCTCTCTCTATGCCTGCCTCTCTGCCTACTTGTGATCTCTCTCTGTCGAATGAATAAATAAAATCTTTGAAAAAAAATAGCTGTAGTTGTCAATGCCAGTAGTATTGGACATTTTACAGTCTTAGACCATTTTGTCTATGTTCTGTAGCAGGAGTTGGCAAACTTGTGGTGGGTCACATTTGACTTGCTGCTTGTTTTTGTACTGGAGCTAAATGGTTTTTACATTTTTTTTTTTTAAGATCTTATTTGTTTATTTGACAGAGAGAGATCACAAGTAGGCAGAGATGCAGGCAGAGAGAGAGGGGGAAGCAGGCTCCCCGCTGAGCAGAGAGCCTGATGTGGGGCTCCATCCCAGGATCCTGGGATCATGACCCGAGCTGAAGCTTTAACCCACTGAGCCACCTAGGCGTCCCCTGGTTTTTACATTTTTAAGTGGCTAAGAAATCAAACGGAAAAATTTTATGGAATTTGCATAAATCTAGATTTCTTTGTCTATAAAGTCTTGTTGGAACATTGCCATGCTTATTTAAGTATTATTTATGACATTTGCATCACAATGTCTGACTTGGTAGTTCCAAACAGAGAGAATCTGCCATGAGCCCTAGAATATTTACTGTCTGGCTTTTTAGAGAAAAAAATTTGCTAACTCTTGCTCTAGAGTATAAAAAATGTAGCCTTGATTGTTCAGTAAAAAAAACAACAACAAAACCAACCTTTCCCCTTTTGTGGCATACTTTCCTCCTGATTGCTAAAAGTAACACATGTTCATATAGAAAATTTGAAACCTAGAAAAGTATAAAGAAGAAAATAAAAAGCCATCTGCAGTTGTGGGCTAACCACTAATATTTTGGTATACATTGCTCCACACCTTTGAAAATATAGAATATGTATGTGTATATATGTAAATGTATGCCTAGGTGTATATATATGTGTATGTACACATATGTCTTTTTCTATAGGATATATATACACACATGCAAATACACACATTTATTAAGAAAAATTAGAGTCTAACTTGGTTTTTTACTTGATAAATTATAAGTATGTTTTTAATGGCTACATAATGCTCTGCTTTATGGATGTAACAATTTATTATTTAACTCTTACCATTGTTGGATATTACACTGTTTTCAACTCTTTATCACTATAAATATTGTATATGACATTTTATATCTTAAATACTATCATATATAACAAGAATGACTATCCTTGTATATAAATCTTTCTGAGGAATGCCTTTTTTTTTGGTAAGATTAATTCTTAAGAATGAAACTATGTGTAAAACTAGAGAATTATTTTGAGGGAAATGTTGGTAGTGCATGAAAATATTTTCTTGGCCTGCCTTCATGAAATAGATGGCTTATCTTTCATTTAGCCTCAACTCTGGTTAGACATAATAATTTACACACTAGACCATCAAACCAGCCCTTAAATAACTTGACTGCCAAAGCATATAGTTGATACTAATAGTAGATGCACTGAAGGAACTGGGTCCGTGCCCTACTGTGGCTTCATCGTTTATATTCACAATTTGGCAGCTTGGGAAAGTAGATTTCTTATGTGCCTGCTCCTAGCATTGTTATCGGAGCCATTGAGGAAAGTGAAGTAATTCTCCAGTCTAGTGTGAGTTGACATAGTAGACTCAGAGATGGGTAAAAGGAGATGTCCTCCTCCATTCTTAGGGGAATTCACTTGCTACTGCTCTAATTAAGTAGTTGTTCCAGTTAACCACTCTGTGTCCTGTGTATGCTTCTTTAAAGGAACTGCCATTTGTTAGCATATTCCTAGTTTTTTGCCATCACTCACTCCACAGTGTTCCTATAAAAATGTACCCAAGTATTTCACTCAGTGATCTGGAAATGGATATTGACATTAAAAATTACTATGGGTACCCACACCAGCTGCTAGTACTGATCTGTCTGCCACAGAAGTTGTAAGTTGAAAGGCCTGCAGGCCAAATTTTGGCTGTAGAGGGGTCTTGGATATTGGTATTAAATGGAAGATTGCATGGTGCAATTTCTTCATCTTTGGAAAAATTGGAAGATCTGGTAACACTGACTGGGTCCATATTCACTACTGGCAAGAGTTAGCTGGAGCAAAGTTAGTGGCTTCCAGTTTGTGCTGTAGCATGGTGATGTGGGTTATAAGGCAAGATTTTGATGGCTGCATATTTTTTATGTTTTTCAAACATAGAAGCATTTTATGAAACATTCAAAGATTTATAATGGGTAAAATCATATTTGAACATTATTCTATATATTGATCCTTTTACAAACGACTTAAGTAACTTCTAAAGAAAGGATTCACAGCAGCCATACTCTCAGTTTTGGGGGAGGGCAGGGAGGAAAACACTTTACTATATTATAAAGTAAAAAACCTAGTGGAAATAGAAGAAAATGGAAATCTATGCATAAATGAGGGCAATAGTAAGCAGGAAAGGAGAATAAGAAAGAGTTATATCCAGTTGGGCACTTAAAATTTCCATCCTCATTAGCTGGGGAAGCCTTGTGGAGACAGCCAGGCTGGGGTCCAGATTGAGAGGCCTGAGCGCAGCGGCTTCCTCTCAGGTGAGACTTCCAACTGACCATCCCCATAAGGGTGGTATTTATCGGGCAAATGATCGGGTGTGAAGTTAAGCATTTGTTTGCCTCTGTGCAGTTTGGAGTGAGCCGCATTTCTGTGTTATCATGTCTTTACATCTTCAAGACACCTGGGCCATATGTGCTGGCCTCTCCTTTCAGATTCTCTTCTTGGGGGCCTGCCCAGGCTGGAGCTAGAGGGGACGCAAGGCAAAGTTTATAGCTCTTGGTGTCTACACCAGAAGGGCCAGTTCTGACCTGGAGGCTCATTCAGCAGCACAAGTCTTATAAGCAGCCTTCTTTAATTTGCCTGCCTCCGTGCAGGCCTGGGTGGTCTGTTATGCAGGACAAGTCATGGAAACTTCCAACCACAATGCAGTAACCTGGATGGTTGTGCATAGGAAACATGGTCAGATAGAGTTGTTCTGTGGCTGTAGTATGTAGCCCTTCTGCCTGACTTTCCTGTTAAAGAATTTACTATCTAATTATTATTTTCATTTTGTATGTGTATATTATTTAATAATTGGGAAAGTTATATGTGTGTACATAAGCTCTTTCTTTCTTTCTTTCAAGTAGGCTCCATGCAGGGCTTGTACTCAAAACCCTGAGATCAAGACCTGAGCTGAGATTAAGAGTCAGATGCTTAACCGACTGGGCCACCTAGGTACCGCAGAATTCTTTCATTTTGTCTTAATTTTCATAATTATTTTACTGCTAACAGAAAAGAGCATGTTTGTTAGCTAATTCTTATCAGTATTTTCTAACAGAAAACAATGAATTTTGTTAATTTTCTTGCTTGTTATGTAACTTTTAATTATTTATTTATTATGGCCTTTTGATGTGATAATTTGTCAAGCCCTGATTATGATAGAATTTCACAATATGTTTGTTTTTAGAATTTATACTAGTGCTTTTATCTAAAAATAATCAATAATTGAACATAATACAATTCCATTGATTTTAGAAAGGGAAATATAGGCCTTTGTAACTTCAGAACCTCATTTAAAAATATTTTGATTACACGTGTATTTTGCTTACTTAAAAAATTTAAATTATTAGAGAACTGAAAATATTTCAGTACACTGTTTTTGTTTAGTCTTTTTCATTAAAGAAGTTTTTTGGGATAAGATTTGTTAAAAAAAAAACCATAAGAATTTAGACAGACTAAAAAATTAATAAGAAGCATTTCCCAAGGAATGAAGGACTTACAGTATTTCAAGCACTTTATTTTTAAAGTATTTTATATTCAAATAAATTTAATTTCTGCAGATATTTACTTTCCCACTATAATCTTAATTTGTTGGTAAAAGCTGTAAAGTCATCTGATTTGTGAGTTAAATGTAACACTAAATATTTCATCAATAATTAGGCTCTAAAGTAAAGCATTATCTCAGAATTATATGACATTTCCATAATTCCTTGTAGGCTAAATCAAATGAAATAAGGGTGTCAAACAAAATACTCTGGTACCTTTTCATAAAACAACTATTTTACTAAAAAAAAGTATGAACTTTTGAAATCATCTTTGAACACAAAATAAAATTCTTTTTAAAAAAAATCATTTATTTATTTGAAAGAGAGAGAGCATGAGCTGGATGGGGAGAGGGAGAAGGAGAAGCAGACTCTCCACTGAGCAGAGAGCCATATTCAGGGCTCCTTCTCAGAACCCTGGGACCAGGACCTAAGCTGAAGCTAGACACTTAACTCACTGAGCCACCCAGGTGCCTGGAGAACAAAATTCTCTTAAGAGGTTGTCATCATCAGATTGAGCTCAAGGAACCAGATACAGGATTGCTCAATTAGTAAAGCCTATCTTTCACTAGTTTGCTGAATTTGCTCTTTTTTTCTGCCTGTATGGAACGCTGTGTTTGGGATCAGTAAGGCAAAGGAAATGAAAAAGTTGCCATTTTCAATTATTCTGTTAGAAGATATGTTCAAGATTTGTCAAAGATATAGAAGAAGACAGTACTAATTCAGAAGATTTAATGAAAAAGTGTTCATTGTACATATGAATCCATAAATGTTGATAATGGGCCTCAGAAAGCTATAAGAATCCTTGAAGAAAAATGCTTGAAAGGACATTATTTGCTTGCAAAGAAGTTCAAAACTGAAGGAAATATCTTGAAATATCAAGGAAATATTCAAAGGAAATATCTTGAAACATACAAGATATTATGGAAACAGTGGAAGTTTGGGACTGGTAATAACTGGGTTTAGGTTGTACATTTAGTTCAATACATTAAAAAAAACCCTGATATTCTAAATAATAAGTTGTCTTGTTCACAGAGAGGGTCCTGAATATTAAAAATTGCCTGTAGTTCTGAGCTCCACATTAAATGAAGTCATAAAAATGGTGAACCTAATGAAGTCTAAGCTACTGTAGTACCTTCTTTTCAGCTTTAGGTGAAGAAATGTGGTTAGCTATTTCAGTAATGAAGTGTATTAACAGTCTAAAGGAAGATTTATAAGCTAAAAGAAAATTTCAAATTATTCCATATGAATGGTTCTTTCTTTACAGATTTGTTGAAGTATACTTACCAGCTTCAATAAACAGTATTCTTAATGGACATTTTGAGCACCTGAATTAATTTGAAAGTGCAGTGATTATGTGGAAAAATATATAACATGTACTGACAAAGTTTATGGATTCAGAGTAATAATACAGCTTTGGGAGAATGAAGTTAAAATAGTTTTAGAAGTGACATATAATTGGTATCATTTGAATCCTAAGAATGGATTAATAATACCTGAGCAAATTCAGCGTATGCTTATGACAGAGCTTTAGCACACTATATTGAAATACTTGATATAAAAAATTCATTTGTATTCAAAACTTATTTATATCATCAGAAGGAATTAGCATAGTTTTCAATAGAAGAAAAGGAGAAGCTGTTAGATTTAAAGAAATTCAACATTCTTTTTTTTTTAAAGTATCTTTTTTTTTTTTAAGACTTTATTTATTTATTTGACAGACAGAGATCACAGGCAGAGAGGCAGGCAGAGAGAGAGAGGAGGGAGCAGGCTCCCTGCTGAGAAGAGAGCCTGATGCGATGGGAGAGTTCTGGGATCATGACCTGAGCTGAAGGCAGAGGCTTTAACCCACTGAGCCACCCAGGCAGCTGAACTTCAACATTCTTGAAGTAGAATTTAAAGAGGTCGAGTTGTTGGAATGCTGGTTAATTGTTAAAAAGAAGTTTTCAGCATTTTAGAGTAAAGCCTCCTCTTTTGCCATTTGCTACCACTTGTGCTAATAAAGCTTCCCTGTGATGGTGGCTATATAGAATATTAAGAAAATGTTAAAATGTTTTAATCAGGAGTTGTATGTAGTCATTTTAAGTAGAAAGCCTAATATGCAAAAGTTATGTTCATTCAAACAACTTAGTTTCTTGTTTAAAAAGTTTAATTTGACAATGAAGATACACAGTTTTTACAAAATGTCATATGCACACTCTCAGATCGCCTTTCCAGTATGCTATAAAAATATTTTCGTTTTCTGAATGTGCCATCAAGTTGAGGAATGTTGTAGACTCCTGGTATAGACCTTCATTTATAAATGAAGTGGGCACTGAGAATCATCATGTATTTGAGAAAAATCAACAGCTATCAAGCTTGCTTAGCCGAGTAGTTGACCCTTGATAAAAAACAATTTCTAGGGGCCCCTGGGTGGCTCAGTCAGTAAAGCTTCTGCCTTCCCAGGGTCCTGGGATCCAGTCCAGGGTAGGGCTCCCTGGGATCCAGTCCAGGGTAGGGAGCCTGCTTCTCCTTCTCTCTCTGCTAGTCCCCTTGTTTATAGTCTGTCTGTCACATAAATAAAATCTTTAAAAAATAATTTCCAAGCAAAGAAACCTTTAAAGTCTTTATAAGTATTATCAATGGATTCAGCAGGAAATGTGTTAATAAAAGAACCGAAGAGAAAAAACAAGCAAAAAATAAACCAAAAAAACCCCTGAAGAGGATTGATGGAGGGAGGTGGGTGGGGGAGGAGATAAATGGGTGACAGGTATTAAGGAGGGCACTTGTTATGATGAGAGCTGGGTGTTGTAGGTAAGTGATGAATCACTAAATTCTACTCCTGAAACCAATATTACACAATATGTTAACTAACTAGAATTTAAATAAAAATTTTAAAAAGATAAAAAAGAAATTGAAAGTGGTTGAAAAGGAAAATAGCAGGATAAGAAAGGAACTGAAGCATAATAACCTAAATAAAATACTCAGTAGAATTACTGTGGTAGAAGAAATATGGCTGAAAATGAAATAGGTATTTGTTGAGTGAACTGAACAACTGGTCCTGGGATGCCTGCTTCATTTTTCCTGTCTTAGAGTACTTCCAGAGGAGTTGTACTGATGACTCAGTGTGCTGGTGGTCTAGGTCTTGAGATTACAATTTGGGAGACCTACTAATGGAGAAATTGCCTCCTAATACTTCATTGGGAGACTAACAGTTTTTGTCCTGTTCTCAGGTTCCTGAGGGACCCTATGAGCAGATGACTGCTGATGGTAAATAGAGTTTTATAGGCAAAGGAAAATAATGGTCCAACTAAGGAAGCCAGCATCAGTGGAAAGAAGACCAAAGAACACCCAGAATAGGAGACCTTATTGAAACAGATATTTGAACTAGATTATAACCTTTACAAAAGAAAGAAATAATAAGCACATTTAGAGAGACTCAGAGCACAAGAAAACTTTCTGGAACTAACAATCAAGCTCTTAACATTATAAAAATTCAGTAGACAAACTGAAAAGGACTATCACCATTGGGAGTGAAATTAGCATCTTGGAAGTCAAGTGTAAGAAGTGTCTTAAAATACAAAGAGCAAAATTCAAGAGATGGTAGTCAGGAAGGGAAAAATAGAGTCTAGGAGAAGAAATCCAGGCAAGAAGAAATTCATCAGCATGTGAATAAATGTAGAAGGAAAAAAGGGAAGAGATAGTGGCAATTAATAACTAAACTAGAAATAGGGGTATATTAGTTTGCTGCAGGTGCCATAGCTAAGTGCTGCATACTCCATGATTAAACAGAAATTTATTGTCTCATCGTTTTGGAAGCCAGAAGTCTGAAATCAAATTGTTGGTGGAGTTGTTTTCTTCTGAGGGCTGTGGGGGAAGGATTTCAGACCTTCTCTTCGTGGCTTGTAGATGCCTCTTTCTTGATGTGTTTCTTCACAACATCTTCTCTCAGTTGCATGCCTGAGACATCTCTGTCCATATTTCCTCTTTTTTTGTAAGGCCTCCACTTGGTTTGGATTAGAGACCATTGTAATAACCTTATTTAAATTTGATTACTTCTGTAATGACTTTTTCCAAATAAAGAGTCACATGCTGAAGTACTGGAGGTTAGGACTCTGACACTTTTTTTTTTTTTTTTTTGAGGAGGGATGCATTTCAACCCATATTGAAGGGAATTTTCTGATCTTAAGAGAAAGACTTGGAAAGGACTTTCCAAGGACTCACTGATCCCAAGGAGAATAGAATTTACGCTTAGACTCCTTAAAATCTAAAAATCCTTGAAAGTCTTTCAAGTTCCCAGATGGGAAATAGATGACTCACAATAGAAGAAGCATCAGAGAAACAATGAATTTCTTACTTGCAGCATCAAAAGGTAGAAGACAGTAAGAGAATAGTTACAGACAACTGAGGGAATGTTTTACTCAGCCAACAAACACATCATTTTATCTGTTTGAAGAAATACATTTTCATATATGCAGGGAATCAGAGTTTATTACCTTGTATTCTACCTGATGAAAATAATTTAGAGTTCTCTAAACAAACAGTTGAGTCAGAACAAAGATTCAAGAGGAGTAAGATGAAGGGAAGAGGAAACTATAGTAAACAATATATTTACTTATTTAAATTTATAAATACATTTATATTAAAATAGATGATGAAATTTATAAAATAAATATTTGGAAAATAGTAAGGATTGTTGAAATAGAAGAGCAGTACTAAGAAGAGTGACAGGCTGTAACCAAAACCATATCAGCAAAAAATTGACATTTTGTCACTGATAATGGAAAAAGAGAATGGATGGTAATTTCAACCATTCAGGAAAAATGAAAAAAAGTATAAGAAAACTAAAGAAAGTAAGGTAAATACTAATCAAAGTAAAATGAGAGAGGAAACTCATGTTCTTACACTAAATGCAAATGAGATGAATTACCCTATTGAGAGACATGTTCAATGGGACTATTCAAAACAAAAAATTGAAAAATAAAAAAATAATAAAAATCCCAGGTGTATAATGGTTAAGGGTAGCCTTTAAAAAAGTGATCAAGACTGAAAAGTAGCAGATAATGGTGGGTAGATAGGCAGGATGATTCCAGGAAAGTCCAATGCAAATTGAAGTATATTACAGATTTTATTTGACTTAGGACTTAACCGGATAGACCATCGAAAGTTGAAAATGTATTTCATTCACCTAGCCTCCCGAACATCATAGCTTAGCCTAGCCAACCATAAATGTACTCAGAACACTTAAGTTAGTCTACAGTTGGCTAAAATCATTTGACAGGAATTGAGCATCTCATGTAATTTATTAGATGTTACACTGAAAGTGAAAACCAGAATGGTTGCATGGTTACAGAACGGTTGCCAGGAGCTGTGGCTCCAGGCTGCTGCCCAGCATCACCACAGAAGGTCATACCACATATCACTAGCACAAAAAAAGACCCAAGTTCAAAATCTGTGGTTGCTAGTGAATGTGTATTGCTTTTGCACTATTGTATTGTTGAAAAATCCCAAGTCAAACCATTGTTAGGGACCATCTGTATTTATTTCAAAGAGGAATTTAAGATCTTTTAATGGTACAAGATGAAGTGTTATGAAATTATAACAGTCTTGATTTTAGAAAAAGACATGTCAAAGTTGTTTATACTCAACAACACAATAGCTAAATATATACATGAAAAGTTCTATCATTCAATGACTTGGATCCCTTCTGAGAGTAACCTTTATCTGATCAAATCCTCATGTATCTTGAAGAATTTCCTTGTTGCACATTATTCTACAACCTTAATTTTTTGTGTGCTCTTTATCTGTCCTGAGACCTAAGTAAATTTGACGAAGATGTTAGGTCCATAAACAAGTTTACTTTCAAATTCTTCGCCTGGAAGCATCTAGACAGAATTTTGTGTGCAAAAGAGAGTATTTTACATATGAAAACTAAGCATTTCAAATTAAAATGATTTTAGTGTTATAGGTGGCTTCAGGGAAGAGTTACTGAAGTTTATTTCTGTTTTGGCAGTGTGAATGAATTACTTAAAAAATTCTAAGATTTTATAGTGTTTTTATAGAGTTGTCTATTATTTGCAGAAACCACAATTTTCTGGCAGTTTTGCAAATTATCTACTCTGTGTATAGCCAAAACTTGTTTTCCAGCTTCATAAAATAATATTTTAAGATTAAGAACAGAGCATATATAAAAAGTACACTTTGGGATCAATTTTTAACTCTGCTGTTAAGAGTATGAATTTGTGACACATATAAATGTATTAATAACTACTAACATTTGTAAAATGTTTTATAAGATGACTATAAAAACATATATTTTACATATAGTATCTTACCAATATAATGTAAATGGTAACACCCAAACTTGAGTTGTCCATTCTGATTCAGTGAATCATAGATCTTACCCAACGCCAAACTTTCCTAATGATTCAAAGAATACAAGCAAGCACCAAGTGCAGATGGCATATTCTTTTTTTGGAGGATCCCCAGACTGTCAGACATGGATTCCAAAAATGTCCTTTTCTTTTGCAATAGGACATGTTATGGTTTTAGATTAACAGAATAGTTCTGAGCAATGTGGGCAAAAAAAAAAAAAAAAAAAAAAAAATTGCACAAAGGAGGTTGTGTTGGTTTTGGAATGCCTCTATTTTATATTGTTTTAATTACACAGCTTACTTGACTACTTCCCATTTTTCAGCTATAAATTAATAAATCCCGAATTCCAGGCTCATTTTGTGATGAGCAGTGAAGATAGTTGAGCTGTATCTTGTGAATAGCATTTTCTAGATAGGTACTGTTTGGTATTTTTCTGCTAGTAAATATCATTGATAGTTTTACAAGGCTACCACCTGGTTTGAGATCATGAGTGTTTTTACTGGGATCCCTGGTTGAGGTCTTTCATTTCCCCTCCCTCAGTATGGAGAGTGAATTACTAGCCCGATTTTAACCCTTTCCTTCCCAATAAGAGTGGTGGGGTTGGTTTTATGTAGAAAATTTTGCTAGAGTAATGTTTTAAAAATTTCCTTTAAAAATTTTTCCTTTATAAATTATCAGTATTCTCAGTTTTGGGGCTTTATGCTTGAGAAAATGAGCAATTAAAATGGATACCTGCTGATACTGTGTTATTTCTCCTGGATTTATATTGCTAAATATCAATAGGGATAACAGATTATCCTAAATCATAAGTAGTTGCTGTGATTATTTCATATTAACATGTTTCATCATAAGAATCTTCAGGTATATATTTAAAACTGCTGCTCCTTCATTAGAAATTTGAGATAACAGGAACTAGGTTGGAGTTGGAAAGACTTTATTAAGAAATTAAAGCTACTTCAATTTAGTGTGTTAGGTTACGCTAGGGTATGGATCCATTTGCCATTAACAAAAAGAGTTTGTCATGGTTCTCCTATTCATTGTGTTTTCTACAGCCATTTTTTACGTGTGGTTTACATTGAGAAGAGTCCTCACAGCTAGTAACAGATTTTTTAAAATATCCTCTGTGAAACTCTTATTCTTAGGGAAACTTGTTCACTTACTAGGACAAGAGCTTAATAAAAAAAAACCCTAATATAGAAAAGCTGTTCTCTGTCTAAAAATTCATTTTTCAAGTAGACTTGTGAACAAGTCCAACAGTTTGCTGAGTTTACTTAGATCTTAGGACAGATGATAAGAAAACTAAAGATGTCAAAATTCATAAGAATTTACACACCCAAGAATAGTCATTGGTGATAAGATAAAAAGATTATTCTTTGAAAGGATCAAAGTCATAAAATGATAGGATTTTGAAACTACTAGAACCTTAAAACTCAATTAAATCGGCTCACTTATTTTAAAAAGAAGAAATACTACTGAGTATATAATTATTAGATCCAGCATATTATATCTGTTTCCTTTTGTTTTGCAGTTTAAGTTCTTAAAACCTATATGTGGGCCACATGCTATAACTTTAAATTTGCATGTTTGGTTCCTCAGTCATATCCACAGGCCTCTCTCTGAGTTTTTTTTTTTTTTTCAAAGATTGCACTGTATTTATTCACAGAATAATTGTTTTTTGGATTTTGCAACTGGAGCCTATTAAAGATGAATGAAAAAAAGTTGGAAACAACTCCACAGCAGCGGAAACTTCCTGAATGGATGTCTGGGCCGAATGAGACCTGTCCTGCAGTAGAAGGGAAGGTATGCGGTTCACCAGTTATTCTTTCAAATGGGAAATTCAGTGTACATTTGACTATAAAATCAGTCTTCACTTGTAAACTTCAGGTCACCATTTAAGTTAGAATAGCTGTTGTGTGATTGAACCACAACCTAGTCATTTATTGGGTGAATGGGACTGAATTTTAATGAGGTTTGCAAAATGGGAATTCTTACTCTGTATTTTACCTTTTTTCTTGACATGTAGGGTTGACCTTATTAGTTTGTTCTAATTTAGGTAATTTAGACAGGTATTTGGTGAATTTTTGTGGGTAAGCATGTTTAAGTTTTCATAGATATAAGATCTACCAGCCACTCTTCAGCAGTTTAAGGCAACGTTATTACATCTAGAATGCTAATATAACTTTTACAGAAAAAAATTAGTAATATAAATGCTCTTATGAAAATAGGATTAGAAGTTTGTAAATAAGCTTTTTAGGAAAATAATTTATAGTGGATGGCTTTATTTTGCTACATTGTCCTTATGACTTCATTAGTCTATAAAAGGTTAGTTGACACAACTTGGAACCATAATTTGAATGCTTCATTGAACTATATTTTTTCCATGAATATCTCTTATTTAATGTGAACTTTATTTGTGCCTTTTTGAAATTTTATTTAACTCAAGGTATCTATTCAGAAGAGTGTTTTTGAAGATGACCTCCCTTTCTTAGAATTCACTGGATCGATTATTTATAGTTATGAAGCTAGTGATTGTTCTTTTCTCTCAGAAGATATTAGGTAAGAGATTTGAATTTCCTAGTTTCATTTGAATTTGAACCCTTAGAAGATAACTATTATGACAATATTCATAAGTGTACTGAATTTTACAGTTAATGTGTGTTCTACAGATAATCATTTCTACATGTAGAAAATCATTTGACAAGTTCTAATTTTATGTTAAAAAGTCTTAAAATCACTGGATTAAATGTATAATGTACATGTTTGTTATTCATAATCCTTTCTATAACTTAGCTAATTTTTTGTTACTTTCAGTACTTAAATACTTAAACACATTCTTTATTTCACCAATGTAGGGCAAAAAAGTGTAAGAATTATTCAACCTCCAAATGCCCCTTTTATATTTCATTGAAAATACCAACCTAGTAGTGAATAATGGTTGTAATCAGCTCTGTTACATTTAGTTTGCAACAGTTATAGCAAATGATTCCTAAGAAGAACATTAGAAATGACTCTTAGTATTTTTTAAATTTGCCCTGTTAAATTAGGATTATGCAGTAATGCAATCCAAGGCTCTTAGAGCATTTTACAAGGAGAAGAAGGAAGGAAGGAATTCATTCAGATCTTCTTTGAAGTTATTATACCTGTTTTTTTTTTTTAACTGTTGTACATTGCAATGGTTAAAAGATACAGAGGTAAGTTAAGCTATTATGATCTCCTGGTGGTAGATGAATTCTAGAAATAGTATTCAAGTGTCCTCACTTCTAGTTAACTGGCTGCTATTGGGTCCCATTATATAGAACAAAATTTGTCTCACAGAGAAGGTAAAATCTGTCAGTTATGATTATATATTAACTCTATCGATAATCTTACCTTTGTCAGGGCTACAGCATGTCATATGTAAAGGCAATAAGCATAAGTGATTTGAGGAATATAGTTCCGATGAATTCTGTGTGCATTATGATAGACAGGCTTTTTTTCTTACTCCCCACTGGCTGGCTTAAAGATTTTTGCTATCACAGGTTTTCAACAATTTGATTATGATGTGTCTTTGTGTAGTGTGGTTTGTTTTCATCCTGCTTGGGGGTTCATTGATCTTTTCAGACCTGTGGGTTTCTAGTCTCAACAGATTTTAAAAATTTCTTTATCATGCCCCCCACACCCTGTTATTCTTTTCTCCTTCTGGTAGCTTCTATACACACCAGTTGAATTGCTTAATACTTTGTCATTGGTCATGGGATTCTTTTCCCTTTCAGTCTTATATTGTTTTTCTTTCATTCTTTTTCTCTCTGTGTTTTGGTTTGAATCATTTCTTTTGCTGTTTGCAAGTTCACTATTCCCTTCTGTAGTGTCTGTCATCCCATCCCATGAATTTTTAATTTTATTGTATTTTTTGTCTCTAGAAGTTCTGTTTGTTTCTTTTCAGGAAGTATCTTCCATTTTGGCTTTCATATTCATATTTTCTTTTAAATATTTGAACATATTCAGCATATTTATAGTGGTTGTTTCAATGTGCTTATCTATTAATTCCACTATTTTACTTATTTTTTCTATGAAATGATGTTTATCCTGGTTAGGGGTCACATTTTCCCGTTTTTTCCTAATGCCAGCAGTTTTGATTGGACATTGTGATTTTACCTTGTTGAATGTTGGGTTTGCTTGTTTTTCTTCAAAGAAAAGAGCTTTATTTTGTCAGGAAGTTAAGTTACCTGAAGATCAGCTTTCACCTTTTGAGCCATTATTTTTAAGCTTTATTAGGGCAGGTTTATAGGTGTCTTTACTCTGGGAGTAATTTAGCCCTATAATAATGTGGTGGCCCTCATGGATTCTTTGCTGACTGCCCCAGGCGATCAACAAGACTCTCTAAGGACACTTTTCAGAACTTTAATGCCTCTTCTTTACATGTAAGTAACCCCTAGGAATTGTTCATCTGATGGTTCCCTGGTTGGTCTTTGTTCAGTCTCTTTCTTACCTAGCTCCCACCTCTCCAGAAACTTCTTCCAGCTCCCTCGGCCTCTCTGGCTGGAAACCCTGTCTCCCTAACTCAGTGCTCTGCTTTGACTTCTCCCTGTTCTGTTGTCTGGAAAGTGTTCCAGGTAGAAAGTCGGGGCAGCGCTAGGGCTCCCCCATGGTTTTCTTTCCCTCAGAGAGTACAGTTCTGTATTGCCTATTGTTCAGTGTCTGTACCTATTTTGTCCAATTTTCTGTTTGTTCATAGAGGAAAGATATGTCTTATCATCTTGGACCAAAGTGGAAGTTGAGATTCTTTTGTGATATACATTTTTAATTATTAAAAATTTAAAAATAGGCAAATATAAACAAAAATAGAAAATAATATAATAAAACCCTCACTTTAGCAAATCTTAATATCCGTTTTCTTTATATCTTTATTAAGAAGTGGTATGGTAAAATACAGCTGAATCCCCAGGTATGTCCATTCTGATTGTCCCTTCTGCAGCCCTCTGAGATAACTTTTAGCATGAGTTCAGTGTTTAACATTCCCTCACATATTTTTTATTATATCTATACTTTTATATCCCCAAATACCATATGCTGTTATATTGCCCATTTAAAAACTTTAAAAAATGCTATCAAACTATATGTATATTCTGCCACTTGTGTTTTCCACTCAACATTTTATGTGTTTTTGAGAATTTTTTCTTTTTGGTATATGTAGTTCTATTATAATTTTTATATAATATTTAATTGTTGCCATATGCCACAGTTTGTCCATTCTTTTGATGATGGAAATACAGTTTATTTCCATTTTTGCCAGAACAGTATTACAACGAACATTCTTTTTTTTAAAGCAAATTATTTTTTTAAAGATTTGGAGAGAGTGAGAGAACGTGAGAGAGCATACATAGGAGCAAGTGCGAGTGGGGGGAGGGTAAGGGCAGAGGAGAGAGAAACCTCAGGCAGGCTCGCTGATGAGCACAGAGCCTGATGCAGGGCCAGTCCCAGGATGCTGAGGTCGTGACCTGACCTGAGCTGAAATCAAGAGTTGGATGCCTAACCGACTGGGCCACCCAGGTGCTCCTGCAGTGAATATTCTTTTTTTTTTTTTTTTTTAAGATTTTATTTATTTATTTACTTGACAGAGAGAGATCACGAGTAGGCAGAGAGGCAGGGAGAAAGAGAGAGAGAGGAGGAAGCAGGCTCCCCGCAGAGCAGAGAGCCTGATGCGGGGCTTGATCCCAGGACCCTGGGATCATGACCTGAGGCGAAGACAGAGGCTTGAACCCACTGAGCCACCCAGGTGCCCCTGCCATGAATATTCTTAAACATCTGTCTGGCTGTATGCATCTGAGAGTTTGATATATTTACGAGAAAAAACTTGTGGGTCATAGTGTTTATACATCTTCAGCTAAATATTATCAAAGCCTTTTCTAAAAGGATTTTACTAATTTATATTCACCAATGTTTGAGCAGGTAGGTATCTTTCTCAGTACTTGATATTGTGCTCCTTTTCCTCCTCTTCCTGCTCCTCCTCCTCCTCCCTTTTACTGGATTATCTGTTTTGTTTTTCTTACCAACTTTCCAAGGAATTTTTAATATTTTCTGGCTATTCATTATCAGGTATTTGTATCATAGATATCTTCTACCATATATGACTTGTCCTTTAATTTTTGGAATGTGGAAGTTATGCAGAAGTTAAAATACTAATGTAGTTCATCTGCACTATATTTTTCCCCTTTAGCACGGATCTGTGTACTGGAGGTGTGGTAGGATTTGACATGGAATGGCCACCAGCGTACAATAAAGGGAAACAGAGCAGAGTTGCACTGATTCAGTTATGTGTGTCAGAGAGCAGATGTTACTTGTTTCATATTTCTTCTATGTCAGGTTGGTATCTCTTTGTTTCATTTTTATATGGTTGATAGTTGTATTATGTCAACCTTATCCCTATAAAATTAAGCTTTTAAATTAGCTGGTGCTTTTCTCATCACCTTACATTTATTGAAGTATTCGTGTTCCACCTGATTCATTCATATCCCTGTTTTATTTATTTTTACAATGTCTCCATCAGGTATTGTTATTATTCCTGGTTGAGACAGTAGAGAAGTGAAGTTTAGAGGGGCTAAATGATCAGGAATATACTGTTAATGTTAGCAGAGGAAGTAGTCAAACCGGTTGTTTTTCTTGTCATTTACCAGTCAGGACTTTGCTTTAGGTAAGAAAAGAAATGCTCAGGGTGGCAGCGTCTGGGTGGCTCAGTTGGTTAAGCGTCTGCCTTTGACTCAGGTCATGATCTGGGATTGAACCCTACATCGGGCTCTCTGCTCAGCAGGGAGTCTGCTTCTCCCTCTCCCTCTCCCTCTGTACTCTCTCTCTCTCTCTCAAATAAATAGATAAATAAAATCTTAAAAAAAATACTTAAGGTGAATGTGTTTCTGAATTTAAGCTTAAGATAAATATAAACATAACATGGGTAAGAGGTAGAAAATAAGTCAATAATACTTGATAGAACCTATGGAAATAATGATAAAATGTTACAGTTTTTCCTCAGGGATTAAAAATGTTGCTTGAAAATGAAGCAATTAAAAAAGCAGGTGTAGGAATCAAAGGAGATCAGCGGAAACTTCTATGTGACTTTGACATCAATTTGAAGAATTCTGTGGAGCTGACAGATGTTGCCAATGAAAAGGTAGACATAAGGCATGTACTTGTTGTGATGAGCCCTGGGTGTTGTGTGGAAGTGTTGAATCCCCATGTCGGGACACCCGAAACTAATATTACACTATTTGGAAAATTTATTAAGGACTAACACTGCCATATATTTTGGTATAACATTTCCAGCTTTATTTGTGGCATGGACATTTGCTGGTATTTAGAAATATGAAAGTAGAAAGAAATACTCCTTTGCAGTATTGATTTTTCTTTACTTCTAGCTGAAATGTACAGAGATCTGGAGCCTGAATGGTTTGGTTAAACATCTCTTCGGCAAACAGCTTCTGAAAGACAGGTCTATCCGCTGTAGCAATTGGAATGACTTTCCTCTCACTGAGGATCAGAAACTGTATGCAGCCACTGATGCATATGTATGTATCAAAGATCTTTAAACTATGGTGTGTTTTTTAAACTTAAAATTAATTACTTTGGAAAAATTTTGTTGTAATTGTACAAACTCAAGTATTTTAAATCAGGTTGGCATTAAAAATGCTTAAGAAGACAGTGAAACTGATAATTCTCAATATTAATTGGCAAGTACCAATCAATGGATTGTTCGCTGCTCATATTTATTGTCACAAAGCCAAAATAATGTCTAATTTCTGTATAATCAATGTAATCTCTCTAGAAATATGGAAAGCTAATAAACACAGGCTGAGCAAACACAAATGGTATTGATGATGTATTTGATTTATAAGCAACTTCAGAATGAAAATAATTACAGTTTCTATATTGAGACTGGCATTATTTCTTATATTTACATTTAAAATATGCTAAAAATTTAGGAAAATTACCTCCAGATTTAGCTTTCCACTGCTGTTAGTCAGTTGTATTTTCATATTTACATATTCATACATCCAGAAATTTGGGCTTAACGTATAGCATTATTTGTTTCTCGTTTTTGTTTTTTGCTAGGAAATACATTTTATGTCCCTGTGGATTTCTTTTTCCTTAATTTATACTTTCATTTGTAAATGAATATCTTGTTTCCCTTTTCACATCTGTTTTTAGGCCTGGAAACTCCTTTTTTTCAAAATAAAAAAATTTAATCTTGTCAGGAAATAGGGTGATAATTTTCCTTTGCATTCTGTTAAAAAAAATCTTAGAACTTGTTGAGAACTTGTGCAAGTTCTGTAATATTTTTATTCATGAAAAATCAGTGTGACTTGGTTGTTCCTGTTAGCAGTGCCTGGAAGGAGGGCTGTTCATTACACCTACATTCACAGCTGATTTAATGAGATACAGGGGATATATATGTGTCGCCAAAACAGACTTCTCGTACTTGATTGTATTTGTTGGAGTCCCACTTAAAAGTTATTTGATTTGGATAACTCTTTAGAATATTGAATATTAAAAGATAGAAATGTAAAACTTTAAAGGCACAAGTAGCTTATTTTACCCACTCTCGAAATTGGCATGGTGATTTAATGAAGACATAGATCTTTGTGTAACATAATAAGTTGAATGCAGCCTTTTGGGTGCTTTGGGAGTCATTGTTGATTTTTCTAAAGATGGGACATAAGGCCTTATTTTGGTTACCTTTAGCATACTCTTTTCACTTTTCTGCTTTTTTTTTAATAGGCTGGTCTCATCATTTATCAAAAATTAGAGATTTTAGGTGATGCTGTGCAAAGGTTTGCTATAAATAAAAAAGGTATGTGGTGCTCTAAAAATAAAAGATAAAATTTGAATTTACTCTTTTGTGAGGTTTATCTCCAAAAAGCCAATATTCACGCATGCGCAAACTGTTTAGTATTACAACTCCTTGAGTGTCTGAACCATGTTGACATTAGGGTGTGAGATCTCTGTGGCCAAAGATTGGAGTTTGAGGCACGTTACTTGTGGCAGAGGAGGACTTATTACTGCTTTGTCACATAGCTTTTCATTAGGCTTCTTTGGCTGGGGCTTTGTGGGTTTGATAACATCAGTGACACAACCAGTTATCTCCCAGTCTGGAGATTATTACATCCTTGCTATAAATATTTAAAATGTACAAGTTACTTTATAGTGTCCTGGTTTAAATTTCTAAATTTTTTCTAGGGTAAGATAGTTGCTGTTTTTCTCCAAAAAGTATGGCCACTTTGTCCCACGTCCATGCTTTTCTCGTATGCTTCAATAGGTCAGTGATAGCTACACACTCTACACAGTAGAGTGAAAGTGCATGGTCTCTTCCTGTGACAAATCAAAGGGGAATCCATGCCACGTGACTTGAGATTTACATGTTTCCCCATGCTTGGAATATAGATGATAGCCTCATATCTAGTGCATAGAGTAGTGAGCACTAAGGGACAGACTATTATAAGCACCTGTATTGATCTATATAGAGTTGTTATTCCTATTCTTGTAGCTTCTTTTGGAGATTTTAAATAATTGTGTTTGTTAAGATGTTAATTAAATTAGTGATTTTGCTAAATAAGCTTAAAGATAAGGCGTGACCTCCTCATATAAAATTAAATTGTACCCTTTTTGATTGCCATTAAGAAGGGATTCATGTCCTTTGTAACAGACCCTCCTTTACGTAAGGCTTTCTTTCTTTCCCTGGAAAGTTACTTCTGATGAGAGCTTGCTGACTCTCTATAGCCAAAGGTACTGTGGCTAGAAATTATCTTGCTTAAATTGAGCAGGTGATATGTTTTTGAAGCTAATCTGGAGAACAATATAGAACTCATTTAAGTCATAACAGAATTAAACTCAAAAGAGGGATTCATGGTTTTCTGAATCTGTGGTTTGCAGAATTACTTCTAGGGCTATACTTACAGTTTTGTCTCTGATTTAAATGCTTCTAAGGAAATGTTTAAGATATTTCTCACTAAAGGACCATATGTTTATAAGTCGCTACTAGAAGTCCTGGTATCTGTGTGCCTGTCATTTCAGTACTGCGTTGTTTGACACTCATTTTTATTCTTTATTGCATTATATGTGTGAATATATTTTGACATCTGAAGTGAGGTACATTGACTAGGATCCTAGTGAATTGTAACAAAGATTACGTCTTCTTTTTTTTCCCTGCCTCCTTTCCTCTCTTCCTGTTAGGAAGCCAGAGGTATCAGCCTCACTGTTGTTTAATTTCCCTGGTGTATTTATACAAGATATATTCAAATGTTCACTTTTAGTTATAAAATTGTGTTTTTTCTTCTTACTAAAGAATTAAAGTGAATTATAACATCAGGAAATAAAAGGATATTCACACATTGTTTCTTCCTGTTAAAATATTAGCTTACTCCAGGATGGTAGCTAATAGACACTAAACAATATAGGAGATAAAAATACACTTACTCATTTATTAAAAATTGTTGAGGACTTTATGATATGGGGATACAATAATGAACAAGACACCCATGATCTGCTTCCCGAGAGGGAAATCTACAGGTTTGTAGGGGATATAGAGATGAACAAAAGAGGCATGGCTACAGGGAGATGAGTCTCATGATGTGGGAAAACAAGGCGCTGTGGTTAGCACATAGGAGAGCCATCTGATGCATATTTGGAAGTATTGCAGTATTTCTTGGAGAAAGTGATGTTTAAGGCGAGACCTGAAATAGGAACAGAGTTAAGTAGCAGAAGAATAAAGGAAAAGTGTCATAGGTATAGGAAATAGCTGGTGCAAAAAGAGATCATAGGATCAATAGGCAATTTAAAGTAGTTCAGCATGGTGAACTGTTAAATATGATGGAGGGCAGGACAGAGACGCAGAACAAGGAAAGCAGATAGGCCATGTTTTTATGTGAGTTTAATTTCCTCCTAAGAGCTATTGGGGAGTTAAAACACAGGAATGACATGAATTATATTAAAAGAAAAAGAAAAAAGGAATAACTTGGGCTGTAGAGTAGAAAATGGATTGTAGCAGGGCAACGGTCATAGCGGGAAAGCTCGTTAGGAGGTGCGAGAGCAATCCAAGGGAGAGGTGGTGGTGACCTGGCTTGGATGGTTGTATTGAGAATGGAGAGAAGGGGATAGATTCAAAATACATTTAATAGAGCAGCAGAATTTGGTGTGATGATGAGAGCCATGTGTCAAGGATCATTCCTGTGTTGCTGCCACGAACAACGGGTGGAAACCATTGACAAAAAGGAGCAAGCTTTGGAGCTGAGGAGTCACTGTTGTTTTTAGACATGTTAAAGGAAGGAGGCCTGTCAGCAAGGTGGAGGGGGCCAGGTGGGACTCTGATATCCAGGCGGTAGCTCAGAGGACAGCTTTAGTTAGAGGTAAAGAACTGGGACTAAGAATTTTGAGGAACTCTTAGTATTTCGTCTTTGCACGGGAGAAGGGATGACAAAGGCGTTGTCTACCACTGTCATAGAAGGAAATTAGGAGATATGGTGTGCAGAAAGCCAAGTGAAGAAGCATGCTTCATGTAGGAGTTATCAACCTGTTTTAAGTCCTGCTGAGAGTTTGCGAAACTGAGGATTTAGAATTAATCATCAGTTTTGGCAGTGTGGCAACCATTTGTAACCTTTGACTCCAGCAGCTTTGGTGTAGTGGGTGACAAAAGAGTGTTCTGGTGGAGTGAGTGGTTATTTGGGGCATGTGCTATTACGGAAAAAGGTTGGGGCACCTGATCAACTCAGGTCATGATCCCAGGATCCTGGGTTAGATTCCGCATTGGGCTCCCTGCTTGGCGTGCTTTGTGTTCCCTCTCTTGCTGTGTCTCTTTCTATCAAATAAATAAAATCTTAAAAAAAAGAGAGAGAGAGAGAAGGGTCACAGGCTTTGGGAACATGGAAGGGCTTTAAGCAGAGCAAGAGGGGTGTAGTGGAGTGGTGTGAGTAGAAGTCATACTAACATGACTAGAGAAGTTATTAGATCTAAGAAACGTGAGAAAGCATGTATAAACAACTTCTTTCTTAGAAGATTGGTTTGGAAAGAGGATATTCATTCATGCATATGACATATTTGTTGGATGTTTATAATGAGTCAAACACAGATTCAGTTGTGGGGGAAAGTGCACTGAACACAGGAGACCAAGCACCTTCACTTCATTTCACAGAATGAGTGAAGAAGCCACGTGAATATCTGAGGGAAGAATGTAACAGGCATCAGGAAAAGAACTAAGTGTCTGAGGGTGATTGCTTGCCTTGTTTGAGGAACAGTGAGGATAACTGAACTGAAATGAGTAAGGGTCAGAGTGGGGAGAAATGAGGCTAGAAAAGGAGATTGGGCCAGATGGATCATTTAGGGCCTTATAGGTGGTGACTATGGCCTATGGCCTCATATTTTATTAATCGCAATAAATGCAAAGTAGAGTGATGGGAAACCCTTAGAGAGTTTGGAGCAGGAAAATGACATGATTAAATTTTAATTTAAAAGGATTTTTTTTTTTTTTTTTTTGGCTGCTATAAAAGAGCAAGTGTTTAGGCAGGGAAGTCTGTTAGGCTACTCTACTAGTCCCAGCAGGAGATGACAATTGTTTGGATTAGGCTGGTAGCAGTAGAGATGGTAAGAAGTGGTAGAATGTGTATATGTTTTGAAGGTATAAGTTGTGAAGGATTTGCCAATGAATTCTCCGTAGGGGTAAGATCCAGAGACTGAGAGGACAAGGAACATATTTTGGTTGGATCAGCTGAGTTAATGGAAGGATCAGTTATGGTGGAAAGGTTATGGGAAAGGGGGGTTTGGGTGAGAAAAATCTAGATTTCAGTTTTGGATATGCTAAATTTTAGATGCTTATTGATATCACGGCAGATATCACGGTTGGAAATGTGATTCTGAAGTTCAGGGGAAAGGTTGAGATTGGAGATGTAACTTTGGGAAACATCAAGATTTGGGGAAACATCAAGATACAGATGGCAGTTAAAGCAGTGAAAGGAGATGAGATGAAAGAGGCAGTGACTGGAATAAAGAACAGAGGAGGTCCAAGTATTGATGTTGAGGGCATACCGACATTTAGAGATCAGGGAGAGGAGGAAAGTGCAGTGAAGAAGGTCCAAGGAGGGGTGGTGGTGAAAGACAGAGTGTCAAGAGGTGTTGTGTCCAGAAGCCACAGGAAGAACGTGTTTTTAGGAGGAAAGAATTATCAGCTCTTTCAAATAGCTGAGAATCTGAGGGAGATGAGGAACTAGACCTGACAATTAGATTTGACAGCGTGGAGGTCACGGGATAACCTTTCCCAAAGCAGCTGTGCTGTGCTGGTGGGGGTGAAGGCTTAGGGGAAAATGGGAGTAGAAAATTTGAGACAGTGCGTGTGGACAACTCTTTGATGGAATTTTGCTGTAAATAAGAGTAGTTCTGTGAGTACAGACTAATTAGCAGATTGGGGGGGTGGGAAGATGAGATAGTTTTCTTTTTCTATTTTCTTAGTGTTATGAGGGGTGAAGTTGCTCCTTGAGTAAAAAGAGGAGCAAACAGATGTTAGAGGCTTGGAGAGAAAGAAAGAGATATGAAATAGTCCTCTTGGTAGTAGAAGAGTGAGAAATACAGAATACTTAACAGTCTACCGAGGGTTCCTTTGAGATCTGTGTCATGAATTTAAAACAAGCTGAGTCATTTTGGCTGTGTTTTATCTTCAGTTATAGTCAGCTCTGTGAATATAGGCATCAAGTAGGTGAAAAAGCTGGGTTTAATTAGAGTAGGTTTTCCTAGATAAAAAGTACCATGGAGGGAGGAAGGAGCAAAAGAGGTCAGAGTCATACAAGGGAATGATTATTATAATATGGGCAAGAAAGGAAAAAAAGACATGGTGGGGAGTGGGAGTGGCAAGAATAAGGTGTATGGAAAAGGTGCTGGGATCAGTGGATTCGATTCTGAAAGTGTGAAAGAATAGTTGTGTTGGGGAGGGCATCCTGGAAGGCAAGCCAGCATGCTGGTGTTCCGAGGGAGGGTGGAATGCTTACAGTTGAAGTTTGGAAGTAGTGACTTTATTGGCAATTATAAGGTCAAATGTCCAGGAATGGGTAGCTGGGGTCAGTTGAGGAGAAGATTGTTGGAAATGGAAGGATCAAAGCACTGAAAAGGCACTGTTTTAGGTGGAATTATCACAGGAGTAGCAGTGAAGGGAAAGACAGTGAACCAGGCAGCGAAATCTTCAATGAATGAAAGAATGTGATTTTGAGGTCACAGTATGCAGCAATCAGGAATAGCAGATGGGACATGTCACATGCTTCAGCGGAGCTGGACTTTTGAGGACAAGAGAAAATGATGATGTGCTCTAAGAAACTCTAAGCAGGGGAATGGTTCGAGGAAGGCAGGCAGGCGTGGTGTTGATGGAGAAGGATGTGTACCAGACAGAATGAAGTTGAGAGTTTGGAAGATGATCACTGATTAGAAAGGTTTGCATTTTATTTTTGTCATGATTGATAAGAAGGGAAGTGAGGCTTGGCTGTTGGCTCAGGTTATGTTTACTGAACTATGTTTCATAAATAAGAGCCCGCAGAAATCAGTTCTGATTTTGAGATAGTGTAGATGGGTTTAGATTCTCATTTCTGCCTTCTTCAGCCTAGATTGCTAACCACTGGTTGTAATATGTATGAATGTAGATCATTTGGAATTTATTCTAAAATTCAAGTAGCAAAAATCTGAAAGGGAAGTACAGTGACTGAGGTGACATGGAGACAGAATAAAGTCCTTTTGCTAGAATTTGCTTAAGGAAAGAAAATGAAAATGGGAGCCCTAACACTGTTTAAATTAATGACTAAATAAATCTCTCTGCTTTGTGGTTTGAAAATTAACATTGATTCTTTTTGTCCAGAGGAGGAAATGCTACCTAGTGATGTGAAGAAACAGCTGACATCAATCTCTGAGAATATGATGGATCTGGCTAAGCATCTCCCTGACACTTGGAAAAAATTGGAAGATCCACAAAGGTTAAATATTACCTGTTTTTATCAATTCTGTTTGTTCTTACTTCACATTCCTATTTATAAAGAATTACTGTTTGTTAAGGTAGACTAATAGACATTTTTTATTTAAATTCCATCTAGTTAACATATACTATAGTATTAGTTTCAGGGGTAGAATTTAGTGACTCATTGGTTGCATATAATACTCAGTGCTGATTACATCATGTTCCCTCCTTAATGCCCATCACCAAACTACTCCATCCCCCTACTTAACATCCCCTCCAGCAACCCTCAGTTTGTTTCCTATAGTTAAGAGTCTCTTATGGTTTGCTTCCCTCTCTGTTTTTGTCTTATTTTATTTTTCTTTCCTTCCCCTATGTTCATCTGTTTTGTTTCTTAAATTCCATAGATGGGTAAAATCACCTGGTATTTGTCTTTCTTTGACTGAATTATTTTGCTTAGCATAATATCGTCTAGTTCCGTCCAGGTCGTCACAAGTGGCAAGATTTCATTCTTTTTTTTTAAAAGATTTTTAAAACTTTTTGTTTGAGAGAGAGGGAATGAGCAGGGGGAGTGACAGGCAGAGGGAGAGGGAGAAGTAGTTTTCCTGCAGAACAGGGAGCCCGACTTGGGACTTGATTGATCCCAGGACACTAGGATCATGACCTGAGACGAAGACAGACCCCCTACCCCACTGAGCCACCCAGGTGCTCCACAGATTTCATTCTTTTTGATGGCGGAGTAATATTCCTCTGTGTGTGTGTGTGTGTGTGTGTGTGTGTGTGTGTGTGTGTGTATGTGTGTGTATGTGTGTGTGTGTACCACATCTTTATCCATTTCATACATATATATGTGAATATATACCACATCTTGTGTGTGTGTGTGTGTGTGTGTGTGTGTATACCACATATTTATCCATTCGTACATATATGTGTGGATATATACCACATCTTTATCTATTCATAAATCAGTGGACATCTGGGCTCTTTCCATATTTTGGTTATTGTGGACAGTGCTGCTATAAACATTGGGGTGCAGATGCCCCTGTGAGTTACTATGTTTGTATCCTTTGGATAAATACCCAGTAGTGCAACTGCTTGGTTGTAGGGTACTTCTTTTTTTAACTTTTTGAAGAATCTCCATATTGTTTTCAGAGTGGCTGCACCAGTTTGCATTTCTGCCAGTGGTGTAAGAGGGTTCCCCTTTCTCCACAACCTTGCCAACATCTGTCATTTCCTGAGTTGTTCATTTTAGCCATTCTGTCAGGTGTGAAATGCTATCTCAATGTGGTTTTGATTTGTATTTCCCTGATGCCAAGTCCTGTTGAGCATCTTTTTATGTGTCTCTTGGCCATTTGTATGTCTTCTTTGGAGAAATGTCTGTTTATGTCTCCTGCCCATTTCTTGCCTGGATTTTTTTTTTTTTTTTTGGATGTTGGGACTGATAAGTTCTTGATATATTTTGGATATTATCCTTTGTCTGATATGTCAATATCTTCTCCCATTCCCATTCCTTTTAGTTTTGACTATTTCCTTTGCTGCACAAAAGCTTTTTATCCTGATGAAGTCCTAATAGTTCATGTTTACTTTTCTTTCCCTTACATTTGGAGACCTGTCTAGCAAGAAGTTGCTATGGCCAAGGTCAAAGAGGCTGTTGCCTGCATTCTCCTTTAGGATTCCTATGTCCTATGTACTATGATGGATTCCTATGTCACATTTAGGTCTTTCATCCATTTTGAGTTTATTTTTGTGTGTGGTGTAAGAAAGTGGTCCAGTTTTATTCTTCAAGTTTCCCAACACCATTTGTTGAAGAGACTGTCTTTTTTCCATTGAATGTTCTTTCCTGTTTTGTTGAAGAGCAGTTGACCATATAGTTTTGGGTCCATTTCTGGGTTCTCTATTCTGTTCTGTTGATCTACATGTCTGTTTTTGTGCCAGTATCATACTGTCTTAATGATTACAACTTTGTAATAGAGCTTAAAGTCCAGAATTGCGATGCCTCCATCATTACTTTGGCTTTCTTTTCCATCATTACTTTGGCTGCTTAGGGTCTTTTCTGGTTCCATACAAATTTTAGAATTGTTTGTTCCAGCTCTGAAAAATGTTGATGGTCTTTTTTTTTTCTTTTTTTTAAAGATTTTATTTGACAGACAGAGATCACAAGGAGGCAGAGAGGCAGGCAGAGAGAGAGGAGGAAGCAGGCTCCCTGCTGAGCAGAGAGCCTGATGCGGGGCTGGATCCCAGGACCCCAGGATCATGACCTGAGCTGAAGGCAGAGGCTTTAACCCACTGAACCACCCAGGTGCCCCTGTTGATGGTTTTTTGATAGGGATTGCATTAAATATGTAGAATGTTTTGGGTGGTATAGACATTTTAACAATATTTGTTCTTTTAATCCATGAGCTGGAACGTTTTTCTATTTCTTTTTGTCTTCCTCAGTTTCTTTCACAAGCATTGTATAGTTTCCAGAGTACAGATCTTTTAACTCTTTGATTATGTTTGTTTCTAGGTATCCTATGGTTTTTGGTGCAATTGTAAGTGGGATTGATTCCTTGTTTTCTCTTTCTTCTGCCTCATTGTTAGTGTATAGAAATGCAACTGAGTTCTACGGATTGATTTTATATCCTGTGACTTTGCTGAATTGCTAGACAGTTCTAGCAATTTTTGGGTGGAGTCTTTAGAGTTTTCTATATAGGGTATCATTTTGTCTGCAGAGAGTGAAAGTTTGACTTCTTCTTTGCTGATTTGGATCCCTTTTATTTCTTTTTGTTTTCTGATTGCTGAGGCTGGGACTTGCAGTACTATGTTAAATAACAGTAGTGAGAGTAGACATCCCTGTCATGTGCCTGACCTTAGCGGAAAAGCTCTGTTTTTCCCCCATTGTGGATGATGTATGCTGTGGGTTTTCTATATATGACTTTCATGATATTGAGGTATGTTCCCTCTATCCCTACATGGAGGAGGTTTTTTAAATCAAGAAAGGATGTTGTATTTTGTCAAATGCTTTTTCTGTATCTATTGAGAGAATCATATAGTTCTTCTTTCTTTCATTGATGTTGTGTATTACATCAATTGATTTGCAGATGTTCAACCACCCTTGCAGCCCAGGAGTAAATCCCACTTGATCGTGGTGAATAATCCTGTTAATGTACTGTTGGACCTATTGGCTAATATCTTCGTGAGAATTTTTGCATCTCTGTTCATCATGGATATTGGTCTGCAAATCTCCTTTCTAGTGGGGTCTTTGTCTGGTTTTGGGATCGTGGTAGTGCTGGCCTTATGGAATGAGTTTGGAAGTTTTTGTCCATTTCTATTTTTTGAAACAGTTTCAGAAGAATAGGTATTCTTTAAATGTTTGGTAGAACTCCTTTGGGAAGACATTTGGCCCCGGACTCTTGTTTATTCAGAGATTTTTTTTTTTGAAGATTTTTTATTCTTTTTATTTTTTTTATAAACATATAATGTAACCCCACCACCCTCTCCTGACACCCCTCCCCCCCATCCCCTCTGTTTGTTTTATGACATTAAGAGTCTCTTTTGTGTTCAGAGATTTTTGATTACTGATTTAATTTTCTTTCTGGTTACAGGTTTATTCAGGTTTTCTATTTCTTTTGTGTCAGTCTTAGTAGTTTATAATTTTCTAGGAATTTATCCATATCTTCCAGATTGTCTAATTTGTTGGCATATAATTGCTCAGAATATTCTCTTATAATTGTTTGTATTTCTTTGGTGTTGGTTGTGAGCTCTCCTTCATTCATAATTTTAATTTGGGCCTTTCTCTTTTATTTTTGATAGGTCTGGTTTATCAATCTTATTACTTCTTTTAAAGAACCAGCTCCTAGTTTTGTTCATGTGGTCTACTGTTTTTGATTTCTCTATCATCGACTTCTGCTCTGATCTTTATTATTTCTGTTCTCCTGCTGGATTTAGGCTTTAGGTGTAAGGTTAGGTGGTGTATTTGTTACTTTCTTGAAAAAGGTCTATATTGCTATATTTTTCCCTCTTAGGGCTGCCTTTGCTGCATCCTAAAGGTTTTGAACTGTTAGGTTTTCATTTTCATTTGCTTCCGTGTATTTTTAAAATTCTTTAATTTTCTGGTTGACCCATTCATTCTTTAGTAGGATGTTCTTTAACCTCCATGTATTTGTGGTCCTTCCCGATTTCTTTTTGTAGCTGACTTCAGGTTTCATAGCTTGTGGTCTAAAGATATGCATGATATTATCTCAGTGTTTTTGTACTGGTTGAGACCTGATTTGTGACCCAGGATGTGATCTCTCTGGAGAATGTTCAATGTACACTGGAAAAGAATGTGTGTTCAGGTGCTTTAGGATGAAATGCACATATATATCTGTTAAGTCCATCTCGTCCAGTGTATCATTCACAGCTCTTGTTTCCTTGTTGATCTTTTGCTTTGATGATTTGTCCTTTGCTGTGAGTAGATTATTAATGTTCCCTACTGTTATTGTATAATTATCAATGAGTTTCTTTAATTTTGTTAATTGGTTTATATAATTGGATGCTCCCAAGTTAGGGGCATAAATATTTACAATTATTAAATCTTCTTGTTGGATGGACCCCTTTATTATGATGTAGTGCCCTTCTTCATCTCTTATTACAGTCTTTAGTTCAAAATCTAGTTTTTCTGATAGAAGAATGGCCTTCCAGCTTTCTTTTGATATCCGTTAGCATGATAAATGGTTCTCCACCCCCTTACTTCCTTTTTTTTTTCCTTACCCCCTCATTTTCAATCTAGTGGTGTTTTGGGGTCTAAAATGAGTCTCTTGTAGGCAGCATATTGATGGAACTTATTTTTTTATCCATTCTGATACCTTGCATCTTTTGATAGGAGCATTTAGTCCATTTATATTCAGAATAATTATTGAAAGATATAAATTTACTTATTTATTTTTAAAATTAATTAATTAATTAATTTTTTAAAAGAAGATTTTATTTATTTATTTGATAGAGCACAAGTAGGCAGAGTGGGAGGCAGAGGGAGAGGGAGAAGCAGGCTCTCCGCTGAGCAGGGAGCCCGATGTGGGGCTCTATCCCAGGACCCTGGGACTATGACCTGAACCGATGGCAGTTGCTTAACCCAACTGAGCCACCCAGGTGCCTCAAAAGATATAAATTTAGTGCCATTGTATTACCTGTAAAGTTGTTGTTCCTATATATTGTCTCTGTACCTTTCTGGTCTTTGTTACTTTTGGGCTCTCTCTCTGCTCAAAGGATCCCCTTTAATATTTCTTGCAGGGCTGGTTTAGTGTTCACAAATTCCTTTAGTTTTTGTTTGTCCTGGAAACTCTTTATCTCTCCTTCTATTCTGAATGACAGCCTTGCTGGATGAAGTATTTTTGGCTGCATATTCTTCCCATTTAGCACATAGAATATGTCATGCCAGTCCTTTCTGGCCTGCCAGGCCTGTGTGGACAAGTCTTCTGTCAGCCTCATGTGGGTTGACAGATAGAAATTTGCTTCAACACATGCCCACAGCCTGATCTATAAATTTGAGAAATATCTTTCTAGTGTGTTGAATTGCCCATCAAGAAGTTTAAGGCTTTTCTATCTGCTTCGTAGGATGTTTTGTGAAACAAGGCAAAATAAAATTCAGATATCCACAGAAAGGAAAATACTTTAGATTCAAAGTTGTCTTTTTCTTTTGTTTACAGGCATCTCTCATTTAATTATATTCATAGTTTGGTCACCTAAAATGTATAAATAAAAACAATTCTTATATTGAATATTTTCTTTTTTCATGTTTTTAGCTGGTTATTAAATAGGAATTTTATGTAATCTCTAGGCTGTTAGAACAAGGGGGATTCAGATTTTAAATGCCATTTTATGTCTAAAGCCCTACATAATTTGAGATATTTGGATTAATAGATATGGGATTTTCAGTGCCTTGTAGCTAACTCTTTCTGGAACCAGGCCCTTGCCTAGTCTTAAATCCTGAATGACTTCTTCCAGTACCAGGAATGTTCTTGAACAGTGAATGATTACAATGTAGTTATATATTGAGGCAAAAATACTTTGTAGAGTGTAGAATGTAGCAGTTAGTTGAAATAGAATTCTGATTCTGACAAAATGCAATGTTACTGTATTTTTTGGATGAGATTTGTGATAAATTTTGATTCTGATACTTCAAAATATGATACAGAGATTTAGCTCTTTTTCAAAGTCCCTTTTCCTCCTAGCAATTTGTTTTAGTAGTTTTAATGTAACTGAGAATTTCTGAAAGTCATAACTGTCAAATGGGGATAGGTAACATTTAAGCCATTTTGTATTCAATTTTACATTTTTTCTCTATGAAAGAAAAATAATCACTGTTTACGTGATGTTTACATGTATTTCAGAATTTGTTCTAGCACTTAAACTATCTATTGAATGTAAATTATATCTGCTTAATGCTTTGCTTTGTAATAACAAAAGCTAAAATAAGTTTTCTAAACACTTAAGAATGGGAAATACTGGATTCATTTTAGTAAAGAAAGATCTTGTCAAGTTTGTGTCAATTAAGAACTAGTTAAATTTCTTATTTCAGGTTCTTTGTAAGAAGTCTACAGTAATGCCTAACTTACCAAATTACACCTTAGAACCAGAGAGGAACAAAAAAGACCTCTGCATGCTAAAATACATGTCATAATCATGAATTCAAACTCATATTTAACTGTATTTCCAGTGGAGTGCATGAGGGCTCATTCAGAACTTATTTTCTTCTCACTTATAGGTACAGTTTGACGAGCTTAGCTATCCAGTTAAAATGAAAACAAGGTATTGATAAGGAATGTATGCACATGACCATAGCTGGAAGTTACAGCTGGCAGTCTGTGAAGGAGTAGACAAAAGTATAAAAATTACAACTGAGAACTTTAAAATAGAGTAGTTTGAGTTTTGTACAGAAGGGAACAGCTTTATGCTTCAGTGGCCCTGGAAGCTATTGGATTGTACAGTACTACTTACTCACTGATTTAAATTCATTACACATCTCTTGTATTGCTGTCATGTACTTAACATTCTGTTGCGTGTTAAGGCTTTCTGTAGGCTACTAATATGCATAATAACAATGCTAGGAAAGAAGGAAATGTATATTATGTCTTACTGAAGACATCGTTTGATATTTGTTGGAGTAAATAGTTATCTTATATGGGACATGCCATTCTCCGATATTAGCACAGAATAAATAAGCCCTTACAGTCTTTATCAATCTGTATGTCACTGTAGCCATGTTTATGTATTACAACATTCCCATGCATTTAACGATTAACTGGTGTCACATATCTGTTCCTACTAAAGTATTTATGTACAGTTCTTATATTTGAATAACTATGTATAATACTGACTATTCTTTATAAGATTTGAAAATTTTAGAATGTTAGAATTAGTGAGTTTTTAGGTTTTGAATTTAATTTTGATTTTGATTTTATTTATATTGATGTAGACTTGTCACTTTAAGCTTGAGCCCAACTTTGGTACTATTTTTAGCATGAAAAAAATCATGAAACAACTCAACATTTTTGATAGTCTGTTCCCATAAATGATCAAATTTTTATTTGAATCGTCGATATAAAACTTTAAAAGCCATATTGGATTTTATTAAGTATTGTTTTCAATACAGAAGAATTACAAAAGCTAATCAAAAGTGTTAATTAAATAGGAAAAATGTCTCTTTTCTTATATTCCCTCTTCTCCCTTGAACTTGTACTTTTATGAAGTAATTAAAAATTGCCTTAATAAACCCTATAACCAGCAGATAGTATGCCTTATTTTACACTCTAGCAGTGGTTTTCCTTTGCAGTTAACTAGGTTTGTTATAAATAGCTGTTTAAAGTCACTTAGTTAGGGATGCCTGGGTGGCTCAGTCAGATAAGCATCTGCTTTTGGCTCAGGTCATGATCTCAGGGTCCTGGGATCCAGCCCTGCATCAGGCTCCCTGCTCAGCAGGGAGTCTTCTTCTCCCTCTTCCTTTGCCCTCCCCCCTTGCTCCTGCTTGTCTCTCTCTTGCTCATGCTTTTTGTCTCAAATAAATAAATAAATAAATAAGTCTTAAAAAAAAATAAAGTCACTTAGTTAAAATTTTATATTAGCAAGTATAACTAAGGAGTTAAGAAATTCATATTTATTGATACACAACTTTTCCATATTTTCTTACCTTTTACAGTTCTGCACTGATGGGAAGTTTTTTGATGGTTTTATTTTCTGTTCCAAAGAATATGTATCGGGTTTTGTGATTATTGAACATGCACAACAGCATCATTTTTGAATTATAACATAAACACCTTTATATGTTACAGTTGGAACTAGTAATTGATGGCAAATTGAGTCATTTAGTTAAAACATGGGATCATAAAAATTTTCTTCTAACTTAATATATTAGTGTTTATTTGTTTCCCCATGTTTTGATATTCATCATGGTTTCTTCATTGAATATAGGATTACTCTTTGGAATTCTGCAGAGTGGTTCTTGTTTAAAGCACACTCATTATGTATCATCTGCAATTTCTAGTTTTAGTTTCTTTAAATTGGAGTGAAAACAAGACACTTGAAAGAATCTGATGGCAGAGTCCTAGGAGTGTTTAAGATTTTTTCTCCTTTTATAGTTGTTTTGACTATAGTTAATCAGACAGAACTTTTTTTAAAAAAAGGAACTGCTGGGGCGCCTAGGTGGCTCAGTGGGTTAAGCCTCTGCCTTTGGCTCAGGTCATGATCTCAGGGTCCTGGGATCAAGCCCCACATCGGGCTCTCTGCTCAGTGGGGAGCCTACTTTCCCCTCTCTCTCTGCCTGCCTCTCTGCATACTTGTGATCTCTCTCTCTCTCTGTCAAATAAATAAATAAAATAAAACAAAATTTAAAAAAGGAAATTGCTGTGTCTTTTAACATGTTCAATGTAAATTTTTTTTTGGTGGTCATGTATCATTGATTTGACTTATATTTACTTAAATTAATTACCACAAAAAGTATATCTGGTATAAAGAATTAGTTCGGGACCAAACACTACTGACACTTAGGAAGCATACAAGTTAACAAGCTTATAAGCGTATATGCTTAGTAAGTATACAAGTTGAATGCAGAAGTACCTTGCTGTACTAGGGAGTAGCCAACAACTGTAAGCATATTTTGGTTATTAGGGAATGAAGAATAACTGTAATCCAGTGTGTCCTTTAAATGAAGGTCAATTTAGAAAGCTTGTACTTATTAAAAAGGATTACAACTGTGCTGGTAGTTATTGATGTTAAAGTTGAATTACCCTTTCTTAATTTTTTAGGATTTCTATATTATTACGTGATATTTCAGAAAATCTGTATTCATTGAGGAAGATGATACTTGGTTCTACCGAGACCGTTCAGTTATTACCATTGGAAGATCCAGCTGCTGACGGAGTACAACAGAAACAAATTAGAAAACAGAAAATTTTTACTGAAGTTGAAGATGAGTTATGGGACACAACACTTGATAATTTAATTATACATGATGAAGGAAATATACTTCGAAATGAAGTGAAACAAGAAGAAGATGGGCTTGAAGCTGGATTAGGAGGCAATAAGTTGAAAGAGAACACAGAAAGAATTTGTTTGACATCGTTAGATATTACAGAACGTGACCTTCAAATTTTGGAACAGCAGGCTCAGGAAAAATTTCATAATGATGGGACTTGCAAATCTCCTGAGGTACTAAAAAAGTAGAAAACAATTTTTATCCATTAGTAGGGGTTGGCTGATTTTTTTCTGTGAAAGGGCAGATAGTAAACATTTAGACTATGCAGATCAATTACACGTTTTCTGGTGTTACTATTCAATTCTGTCTAAAAATTTAGTGTGAAAGCAGCTGTAGACAAGTGCAAACAAATGAGCTTGTCTGTATTTTGATGAAACTTTATTAACAAAAACAAAAAGTGGGCTGAATTTGGCTTGTGAGTTATAGTTTGCTGCTTTTGACTTAGCATAATAAACACAACTTAATGGTCTTGTAATGGAAGGATTTAAAATGCCAGTACACGTCTGTTGTATTTTAGTATTTCTCCTTATTTTTATGTAATAGATACCTTGGCTTTTTTGGATTTCCCATATTCCTACTAGTGTTAATTCTTCCAAACTTGATTTTTGGGAGTAGTTATATTTCCCTATACAAGATTTTCTTTGCTTACTATTGTGAGAGGGTTTCTAATAAACTAGTGTTTTTGCTCGACACTAACCTTTACTGTTATCTGGAGGGTCAGTGACCTACCTTTTTTTCTTAATAGCTTGTTGTGAAACATTTTATATTATCTGTGAACTTCATGTTTAGATTTCTAATTTGTTCTGAGTAGTTTAATTTGTGAGGTGGTTTTTCTCCTGGCTAAGTTAAGGATATTCAGGGGTCCCATGCTGTTGGATGCTTGCTTCCTGGGGATTCCCAAATTATTATAGTTTTCTTATATGCAAACATTGACAACAGTTGAATAAATAACTTATCTGACACTATTTTTCAAGTCTTTGTAGAAGCTGTTTGTAAAATAATGATTTATTTAAAGGTATTGTTACAGTCATAGGAGCTTTTTGTGATCTTTTTAAAATTAGTGGATATAAAAGAACCAACTGTCTTAGAATAGAATAGAATTTTTCAACACAGTACTCAAGTTGGGACACACAGTTTGATATTGTTTAACTATTGTTGAACTCTTGTCATTTGTACTCTCTCTTAGATTGTGGGCTTTATATCAAGTCTGTTTCTCTTGTCTATCTCTCCAATTATATTTCTTTCTTTCTCTTTTTCTTTGATTCTTTATTTCTGTTTATTCTCCTTCTTTCTTTCCTTCCTTACTACCCTTTCTTCCTATCTATGCCCATATAACCACATAAATAGGTATTATAAATTTATCTATTAGGCAAGAAGAGGAGGTTGTCTACAGATATCTAGTGTATAGGAACTTTATTTTGTAGAAAACAGGGTATGGGGTCAATTATATTGGAAAATTAATGTTCAAAATATTTTTTAAAGCATTTATCTTCTAAGGATAATGAAGAGGATCTATCTTATGTAATTGAAAGTGATGAAGATTTAGAAATGGAGATGATTAAGGTATGTTTGAAATTATGGAAATTTACTTCTAGTTCTTTCAAAAAGGACAATTATGAAAAATACTAACCTAGTTCTAATGTCCCCCCACAATGAGATTACTATCATTTATATAACCATTAGATTTTATTTTCCATTTCCTATTTATTTACATCTTTATATGGCCTATGAATAATGTTTTAGTAGTAGTATACTAATTCTTACATATTATAAAACATATTCTTTTCAGGTCACTTCTTTTAATCTTTTCCTGGAATGTTGGTAGTGATTTTGCTCTCCTCTGTTGAAATGGGTTTCTTTCTCTTCCCATCCATGTGTATCCCCTTTTATTTGGGAGTTCTGTTGTTATACATTCAATATTCTTCTTTATTTATCTTGGTTTTAGTTACTATGGATATATTATATGTCATTTTCTAATGTTTTAAATTATTTCATTTTCTTCTATTTTATTATCAAAGTTGAAAATATTATTTTATAATTATATATTTTTTGCCACTACACCCAACCTCCAGTTTCATTGTCAGGGATGAACCAGGGATGAACCAGGGATGGATAATAAGAAAATCTTAAATTTCAGATTAATTGAAAATGAAGAAAAACACAGAAGTTCATTATTCATGCTTTTTTATTCCTCATCTTTAGATTGATGTGAAATTTTTGTTTTTTTAATGAAATGAGATTAGGTTCCTTATTCTTTGTTATGAACTGGAGTAGTAGGTAGTGATTAGGAGTCACTGAGTAGTGATTAGGAATATGAGTCTGAATATAGATGTGGGTTTAAATGCCAGCTTCTCCATTTATTTGCTCTGTGACTTTGGGCAAGTTTCTTAGTCTTTTTCATACTCAGTTAATAGCTGTTATTTAAGGTGTTATTTGTGAAGCTTAGTTCAGAGCCTGGCATTTCTTAAGTATTTAATAAATATTAGCTAATAGTAATAATAGGACATAAATACTAAATCATATTCCATGATTGATTAGCCATTTCTCTGAGGAGTGTGTTCAAGTAGCACATGTACAGGACACTTGCAGACTTCCACAAACTTAAATTGTATATTGAACCTCTTAGAAGGCAATCTGGATGCCCATATGAGAGAACTTTATTTTCAAAATGCTTTTCTAAGTATATTTGTTGACTTGAATAAAAAATCAGAAACAGAATCACTCTTTTTCTTTTCCAGGCCTGAAATGAATACACTTTTTAGAAAACCATGAAAGTCAAGCTTATTAAATGGAAGGTTTAATAAAAAGGGAAAATGAGAACTGTGGTTTAATAATCCTTCTGTCTCTTTTCAGTGAAACACTGTGCAGATGAAACAATTTTGAAATATCCTAATGTTCTTTAAACAGATAATCTTCATTTAGGGGAGAAAATCCAATATTGTCAAGCCAAAATAAAGAACAACTTTATTCACATTTGTAATATTCCATTCTTAAAATTTGCATCTTTTATTTTTTTCATAATTCACATAAGCATATTCACATAATTCACAGAAATACATTTATTGTTTGTTTACTATTTAAATTTATGCTAACACATGACAGGAGAAACTCATTACAAAAATATCAGTAAAACTCACATTTACCTCTTGGCAATTGAAAACACTGAAGTATGATAAAGGAAAAAAGTTCTGAATTCAAATTTTATTCAGAATTTTGATAACTTTCCCCACGGGCAGTTCATGATATGCTATTAACGAACCCTGTTTATGCTGGACGTATTCCATCTTTGGCCTTATGCCTTAGAAACCATTCTTGAACACATATTTAAACTAGAGCACACATGTTCTTTTGTGGTATTGGTTGCACATCTGCCAGCTTTGAACAAAATTACAGGTTCTGTTAATAATACTTCTTTTGTGTTGGGTGAAAAAGATACGACACTGTCAGTGGTTTTGCTTTTAAGATTGCTTTTAAACTTTCAGTCTTTAGAAAATCTAAATACTGGCACGGCAGATCCAGTTCATTCAAAATGCAGAGACATGGAAAGAAATCCGGATGTTCCTTTTGAAGATGACGAAGATGAGATTGAAGCTATTGAAGAAGAAGAAGAAGAGGATGCAGGTAAGCACTGTAACATGTTTGAAACAACTCACCTCTGATACCTACTGCTGACTGTAATTTAGGATCCAGTTTTTAAACATTTTGGAGGCAAGGATTTTGTGGCGTATAATTAATGAGGTCCTAAAAACTTGTCATTAACTCCTTTGGTGTTTGGTCTTTATAAAGCAACAAACTTAATCATTTATGAAAGTAGAAGGATAGAAGCATTGTGGTATTTGGTGCATTGGATGACGTGAAACTTTTCATCCTGAATTTTGTGTTTTGTCAAGATAATAGAAAATCATTATTAAGAATCAGTAATTACTTAAAGTAAACATTATTGTTAAAGGCATAGATACATGGTATCTGTTCTTTGGGAACTTATTCCTTCAAACAAGTGGCACAATGTCAGGCAGCAGAGTGGACAGATTTTCATACTGTGTATGCCAGCTGTAGTAAGGAATCCATGAAATGAACTTCTTATTACTTAAGTGTAAATGACAGTATTTGTTATGGCAAACCACGGGGACTTCTCATAAAGTAGAACACCCCTCAAGAGCTATATTCGTCAGTGTTAAAATGTGGGAGAATTAAAATACATATGGTAGGTGGAAAGTACATGAAAATGTTACTCTCTTTGTTTTCTTGTATTAAATGAAGGCATAACATCTCCACATCAATTTAGTTCTCTACTTAGTATTGTTAAAAGCTGAGAAATCTAATAATGAATTTTCATTTGCTTATAGATGAGTGGTCTTAATTCTTTGCTTTGCTCTGTCTTGGCCACTCATGAACTGTTCAACCTGTGTAGAAAATAAAAATTAGTTGAATAATTCAACGTATCTCCATTGTGCTATGCCTTTAGAATTGTGGTCAAGGATTTGGTGGACAGCTAACTAAAATGAAGATTTAATTTTATCTGTGGATTTCTTTGTGGTAGTAATGTAATTTCTGATTACTATTAATTTAAAGTTGGTTGTATTGTGAAATTCGCATTTGGTATGTCGCTTGCCATGGTCGGGTTTAAATGTTAGGTTTTAGCGCTATAGCAAACTAGCGAATTCCAAAACATCGTTCTCTTACATTGTTGACAAAGTGTGAACCATTTTGTAGTAGAAGCACAAAGTTCTAATCCTTAGTATTAGGTAATAATCAAAGTAATTAAAATCATGACTGGTATCCAGAGGACTGAATTAGTTGGATTTAAAAGACAGAAAACAGTGATGTCTGTCACTGTTTTTTTTTAAAGAAGTCGATAAAATAAAACTTTCATTCCCTATCACTGGTATTGTAACATAAATGACTATTTTATTTTATTTTAAGACCATTCATTACCAGGACCTAATGCAAGCCAAATTAATTTCCTCAAGATCTATTTTGGCCATTCCAGTTTTAAGCCGTGAGTATAATCTCAGTTAATTGCATATTTACAATTTTCTTCACAAAGGAAAAAGGGCAAATAATCCATCTGTTTAATAGTATTAGCAAAACTTCACTGTAGTTTATACATTCTACACTGCATTTCCTGTAAGTGACTAAAATAACTGCAAAGTTATTTTAAAATAATATTTATTTAAAATTTGTATCTACAAATTGTATTTATGAGAGGAAAGTGATTTTCTTTACCATAGAGAGTTCTGTACAGATACTAGTTTAAACACTTAATAAATTAATCTTAATTTAATGTTGACTTGTTTTTCATTAAGTATCTGTGTTGTCTATTTCATACAACTTACTGTCCAAAGCATGCTGATATAATAGAAATTATGAGATAACAGTTTGAAAAATAGTGATAATCTTACCAGTTTTAATATATTCAAATGTATTTATGTCTAAAGGGGCACATTTATAAGTATTAAAATAATGTGAATAAAAATGAGGTGAGGAACAAGTAATTTTGAATAAAACTAATAAGAATGTAAAAACCTAGACTGCATTGCTCCTATTCTGCAAATTTAAAATTTAACCCATGGAAACATTTCTTTCTTCTTTGATCTTAAATTTTTTTAAAATTAAACTATGTTCTACATACAGAAAAGTGCACATAAATGTACAGATTGATGAAATTTTACAAGCACCCAGTGTAACCAGGACTCACATAAGGAAAAAATAGGTCATTATCAGCACATCAGAAGATCACCTTTCCTATTGATTTTTCCCTCAACATTTTATTAAAAAAATTTTTGAAGATACAGGAAAGCTGAAAGAATTTTTTTTACTATGAATACCTGTATATTCAACATTTTAGTATACTGGCTTTATCATAATATCCATCTGTCACCTCTCTATCCATTCCTTAATCTACCTAATTTAAAAAACATATATCAGGATAGACTGGGCATCATTATTTATCTCCCTAAGTACTTAAGTGTATAAATCATTAACTATAGATAAATATTTATGGTTTATTTCTTTTGATGTAAAATTTACATATAAGAAAATGGTCAAACCTTAAATGTGAATTTGTACATATTAAAGGACATGCATGCTCCCATGTAGCCTAACCCTTTAGTCAAATATGGAACATTATAGTAACTCCAGAAGGCTTCTCAGGCAATCCTGGCCTCTGGAGCATTTCTTTAATTAATTAACTAATTAATTAATTAGAGAAAGAAAGCATGTGCACATGCATACGAGAGAGAGAGAGAGAGAGAGGGTGTGTGTGCACTTTCTTGTGCATGCAAGTGCAGGGAGGGGCAGAGGGAGAGGGAGAGAGAGAATGTTAAACAGGTTCCATGCCCAGCATAGAGCCCAGTATGGAGCTCCATCTCACAACCCTGAGATCATGACCTGAGTCAAAATCAAGAGTTAGATGCTTAACTGTCGGAGCCACCCAGTTGTCCCTCTTTTATTTTAATCAATAAATTTATGTCTATATATTGAAGCTCAAAAATGTAAAAGAAATTCTAGTAGAGGGGTGCCTGGGTGGGTCATTCTGCTAAGCTTCTGTCTCTTGGTTTTGGCTCCAGTTGTGATCTCCTCAAGTGGTGAGCTTGAGCCCCTTGATGGCCCGTGCTCAGCATAGAGTGTGCTTGAGATTCTCTCCCTCCCTCTCTACTTGCACATGTGCATGCTCTCTCTAAAATAAAACAAATAAATACAATCTAAAATAAAATAAATAGGGGCACCTGGGTGGCTCAGTGGGTTGAGACCTCTGCCTTTAGCTCGGGTTGTGGTCCAAGGGTCCTGGGATCGAGCCCCGCATTGGGCTCTCTGCTTGGTGGGGAGCCTGCTTCCTCCTCTCTCTCTGCCTGCCTCTCTGCCTACTTGTGATCTTTGTCTGTCAAATAAATAAATAAAAAGTCTTTGAAAAAATAAAATAAAATAAATACATACAGTCTTTAAGAAAAAGAAATTCTGTTAGAGGTAGTGCAAAAATTAAACGTTTTTCCACTTGTCCTTGGGTTTCTTGTTAGTAAAACAAAATAGTCTTTTTGCTTTTTATCCTCCAGGGTTCAGTGGAAGGTGATTCATTCTGTTTTGGAAGAAAGGAGAGATAATGTTGTTGTGATGGCAACTGGTAAGTTGTACATAAGCAATAACTTAGTCCTCTAAAATATAAAACTTAAAGATTTTTCAATGTGTGATCTTTTATTACACTCTCAAAATATAAATACAAATGCAAATGATACAAAATACAGAAGAGAGTGATCTGAGATTAGATGCTCTAATTTATGCAGAAATTAGCTCTTAGGAGGATAGCATGTTAGTAGGGACTGTTCATCTCATACAAGTACATTGTAAGAAGAAATCAAAGTACCAAGGCTTTATTTTTATTTCTATCAGTGCATTATTTTTATTTCCAGGATATGGAAAGAGTTTGTGCTTCCAGTACCCCGCTGTGTATTCAGGCAGGATCGGCCTTGTCATCTCTCCTCTTATTTCTTTGATGGAAGACCAAGTCCTCCAGCTTAAGTAAGTAATGTTTTCTTCCTCCCTCCCTCCCTTCATTTTTACATCATCGTTCACCCAATATGGGGCTTGAGCTTACAACCCCAAGATGAAGAGTTACAGGCTCTATCCACTCAGCCAGCCAGGTGCCTTAGTAATGTTTTCTTTTCTTTTTTTTTTTAAAAGATTTTTATTTTTCATTTATTTGACAGACAGAAATCACAAGTAGGCAGAGAAGCAGGCAGAGAGAGAGGGAGGGAAGCAGGCTCCCCGCAGAGCAGAGAGTCCGATGCAGGGCTCGATCATGACCCTGGCATCTTGACCTGAGCGGAAGGCAGAGGCTTTAACCCACTGAGCCACCCAGGCGCCCTCCTAGTAATGTTTTCATTGCTACATTATCACTATTTTTTCTTCCATGAAGGAAACATGTGACCTATCATGTATGTTAAAATCTAGTTCCCAGTAACACATTTCTGTGAATGTTGCTCTGTCTTTTTGAGTGATAAATGACTCTTTGGTAGAAGAACTTACCTTTTTTCTTGAGTTCTTTATAATCCAAGGCTACCAGATGGTCTCAAAAAATTTTTTGTAACAGCAAACTCTGTTTGCTGTTAAACTCTAAGCCAGTTTACATCCATATCTCAAATTCTTTTCTCTTTTGGTTACCCTTGCTCTTTAGCTTGGTATGAAGTATATACATGGAAGTATAGTTTTTAGTTACAGAGAGATTTTAAACCTCTTTAACGTGAGCTTGCAATTTTTCTGAAAAACCTGCCCTAACAACCTGCTTTCTTTTTCCTTTTTTAAAAAGATTTTATTTATTTATTTGACAGAGAGAGAGAACACAAGCAGGGGGAGGAGCAGAGGGAGAGGGAGAAGCAGGGTCCCCACCGAGCAGGGAGCCTGAAGTGGGGCTCCATCCCAGGAACCTGGGATCATGACCTGAGCCAAAGGCAGATGCTTAACCAAGTGAGCCACCCAGGTGCCCAACAACCTGCTTTCTAATACTGCCTTTGGAGGAATTTATTTATCAAATTAGTGAGTTATAAAAAGAGTGAGGATTACAACGAAGAGGACTGTTCATTTTATTTCCTTAGTCCTTAAGAATGAAGTTGATCTATATAATATGTGCATGGCTCCAGAATACTTGTTTTTCTTCTTATAGAATGTCTAACATTCCAGCTTGTTTCCTGGGATCAGCACAGTCAAAAAATGTTCTAGAAGATATTAAATCGTGAGTAATTTATATGGTTTCTGATGTGTGTGAGAGAATTTTATATGAAATTGTATATAAAAATATGTAATTTATTTAAAAATTTATATAAAAATTTTTATGTAATTTGTGGACAAAGTATTCATGATTTAAAAATGTACTTTGTTTTTATAGTACATTTATAGAATTGTTCAATTTAAAAATCTTTCAAACTTAAATCTATTATTTTTAGTTCTTGGACCGTGAAGTTAGCATTGTTGTCATATTGTTTTAAAATTTTGGTTTTGAACAAGAATTAGGAGAGTACATATCTCCTTTTACAAAGAAGCAAATTGAGGCCCAGAGAAAATATAATTTGCTTAAAGTCATTCAATGAGTTAATGGCTGAGCAGGGACTGGATTCTAGATCTCTTGCCCCACCAGTCCTAAATGACATAATTCCTAATAAGAATAAAATTTCAAACACATACAAAAATTTGTGTGTATTTATATAGATTACCATGTATATATTTTTATTAATACACACACATATATATATACATGTATTTATTGTTTTGATAAATGCATACAAATATATCACCCAAACCCCTATCAAGGTATAGAGTATTACTGTTGCTCCAGAAAGCTTCTACATGTCCCTTCCCAGTCTGTCCTTCTTTCTCCATTTTAAGGCAGACTCCTGACTAATTTTTTTTCTACCATAATTTTGTCTGTTTTAGAACTTCATGTAAATGGATTCATACAATATGAACTTTTCTGTAAGACTTTTTTCATTCAGCAAAAGGTTTTGAGAATACTTCATGTTGTATGTATCAGTGTTTTTTTAAAAAATATATCAGTGATATGTCATTGTATGAAAATACCGTAGTTGTTTTTTCATTTCCTTATCAGATGCATAAGCTGTTTGTAGTTTAGGGCTATTACTGATAAAGCTGCTATGAACATTCCTATAAGTTTTTTTGAATGTATGTTTTCTTTCTCTTTAAACATCTTAAATCACCTTTATTCAGGTATAATTGACATACAATAATTTTTACATACTTAGTATATCTAATTTGGTGAGTTTGGCATATAAACACCCACAAAACCATCACCACAATCCAGATGATGAACATATATCTGTCATCCTCAAGTATACTAATACCTTTTGTAATCCATCCCCCTCTCTTTTTCCTACCTTCTTTACCCCACTCACCAGGTAACTATGAATCTGTTTTCTGTCACTCTAGATTAGCTT
>ML110014.1:31933-65910 GCA_003697995.1 Taxidea taxus jeffersonii | reverse complement strand
AAGAGACTCTTAATGTCATAAAACAAACTGAGGGGGGGTGGGTGGGGGAGAGGGGTTGGGAGCAGGTGGTGGGGTTACATTATATGTTTAAATAAAGCTTAAATAAAAAAAAATAATAATCAAAACAGACCACTATCTAGAAAATAGGAAAAAGAAACAAGAAATAGAAAGAATGTCAGAAAGAACTTGAAGACTGTCAATGATCTGTCAATAGTCTGACGTTTCCTGATTGACGAATCACACACTGTGCCATAGAGACCACTAGCCAATGACAGAGTTCAAATTAAATTAAAAATTTCATCATACCGGTCACATATCAAGCACTCTGTAGCCCCATGTGGTTGGTGACTACAGTATTGGACAAAGCAGATACCAAAAAGCTCTCACCCTAGACCCTGAAGCACAATTTGTATTTTAACAAAATCCTTCAAGTAAGCTGTAAACTCAGAATTTGAAAGGCACTGCCTAACTTAGGATCTGTCTTTGGCTTCACAAGTTATGTGGTATAAAACACTGAACTGATTTTCAGTATAGTGAAATACTGATGTCTGAGTCATATGAAAAAGGCATATTCAATTACTTCCATTTTTTTAATTTAATTTAATTTTTTCAGTGTTCCAAGATTCATTGTTTATGCACCACACCCAGTTACTTTTAATTACCTGTTCCAATAGTAGGAAAAACACACCACCCTGGATTTCGAGAAACTATTTTGTTTCCTACAAATTAATCAGTTTTTTTTCTTTCCTTCTTATTTTTCCTTTGTTTTTTTGTTGTTGTTGTTGTTCCCACTCCACAGCCAATTTTTGTAAGGACTAGTGAGAAAGTGCCTAGAAACTCTAAATTTAGAGTCTTTGTTCTCATTTTACTATTGATTCTTCTGATATTCTGCTGCATGTTATTTATAAGATACAGAGTAAGTAAAAAATAAGGCTCCTGTCAAAATGCATGCAAATATGTTAAGCAAGCTGAGAAGGTCTGGAGCCTGGGAAAGTGTCCATTCCTCTAGCAACACAGACATTGTATATTTATTTTATTTTATTTTTTTATTTTTTTAAGACACTGTATATTTAAGGATATTGTTAGGGTTTCTCCTCAAAAGATTTTCAGATCCAATCCTTCATATCATTCTCTGAAAACCAAGAGGGCAGAACTGGTGAGATCCTTCAACAAAAGGACAAGAATTAATGCAATTTTGAAAACAGAAATGGCTTCAACAATGAGAATCTTTGAGACTTAGTGTTTTTTGTTTTTTGTTTTTTTTTTAAGATTTTATTTATTTATTTATTTGAGAGACAGAGATCACAAGCTGGCAGAGAAGCAGGCAGAGAGAGAGGAGGAAGCAGGCTCCTCGCTGAGCAGGGAGCCCGATGCGGGGCTCGATCCCAGGACCCTGAGATCATGACCTGAGCTGAAGGCAGAGGCTTAACCCACTGAGCCACCCAGGTGCCCCAAGACTTAGTGTTTTAAGAAACACTGTCTCACACAGCTATGAATTCCTCTATGAGCCATGTCCTTGTCTTTGAAGATAGTGACTGTATCTTCCATTTCTGTATGTCCAATGACTATACTAGTGTTTGAAACAGAGTAGACATTCAATAAATATTTGTTAGATTAAATTCTATTGAATTCTCCTCAGGTGAAGGATGGTAAAGAGAAAAGGAGTTTCTATTCTATCCTGCCTGTTTACCTGAGACAAACATATCAAATCTAACTGAGCATATGATTATGTTCAGATATCTCATCTTATTTCATTTTCTAAAGATTTATTTATTTATTTGAGAGAGAGAGAGTGAGAAGGAGCAAGAGCTGGGGAAGGGGAAAGAAAGAGAATTTCAAGCAGACCCACTCTCTGAGCACAGAGCCCAAGATGTAGGGCTCCATCTCACAACCATGAGATCATGACCTGACCTGAAATGACAAGTCAGATGCTTAACCGACTGAGGCACATAGGCATGCTTCAAGTATCTCATTTTAAAATAAAAGTTGCCTAGAATAAAAATTTAAAACTACCCTTCCTTCAGAAAAGGAAGTAAAAGTAGAATTATCTGCATAAAATCTATACCAAATTAATGTAGTTTTTCTCCCACTACTTATATTCATGAAATAAATTGTTGAATAGTTTTGTTATTTTTTTTTTCCTGTCAAATATATAAAACTCACAGAAAGATTGTGTCTCTTTGTTGTGGTCTCTTCTTTCTTCAACTTCAATGAAACACAAATCTTAGAAAATATTTGAGGTAATTTTTTTTTTCAAATTCACATTTCTACCTCTGTTATCATACTTTTTTTTTCCTGAATAACAAAAATATTAAGGAATTCATTATTAGTAAAACCAATGTTCAGATGTTTTGGCAGGAGAAATGAGCCTTCTAATACAAATTTGACTTTCATTATTTCTAGTATTTGTTGAGCTATTCTATAGGTAATAATGTGTGGGCATCAACTAATTTAATTTGTACTGGGTGGAAAATATGTCCAGAGTGCTGGGCATGCAGAAATGTGAAGTGTAAGGCCAAATGTCAGCATCAAGATAGGCTCTTGATGAATTATCATTGATCGTTCTGCTATTGATGTTTTCTCTTGATGTACATGGTGATTTCTCTCCATCACTTCCCTTCCTGACCTTGGACCAGGCGCAATGGCTCTCAGTCAGTTTCCTCATCTGCAAGGGGTGGATGATAAAAGGGACAAGGAAATGATGTGAAAAGATGAAAACCACCCTCACATGGGGGAGAAGTGGACTAAGCACTTTCCTCTGAGCACTCCATGAAGGCAAAGCTTTGTTTACTTCTCAGTTTCTAGACAGATACCTATCAGCCGGCTCTTATCCTACCTTCATAGTCTTCTTGAAAATACAGCTTAGAAGTTAAAACAGATAGAAGTCTTTCTAAAAAGAGCAACAATGAACACTAATAGAATCAACTTTCAGCTCTTTTAAAGCAGATTATCCTTGGCAAATCTTGCCAGCAAAAACAATATTCCACTTCACTGCTTATTTTGTTAACAGCTCACATCTATTTATTCTTAACTTGGCATGTAGCTTGCATTCAACCTCTAAAGTCATTTAGAAATGTGAAATTCATAGACTATTGTGAATGGAAGGGGCTTTAAAAATCATCTAGACCTAGCATCAATCTGAATGACTCCTAGAAGCTTAAACAATCCCAGTGATGTGGAATTCACTACTCCCTGAGGCAACCTATTCTAACTTTGGACCAAATCTGTGCTCTAGGAAGAAGGAAAACGATAGTTGTGCTTAAGCTACATTTTCATGCCAGTGTGATTCACAAACTCTTTCCTAGCCTATAGTGGGTTGCAGGAAGGAGATGAAAGCATTTAAGGAACAAAATACATGGTTTCCTACTCAGATTGTTTTGACAAAGAGAGACTCAAGCCTTCAAACAATCACAAAATAAATAAAATGTTCACCATATCATAAACAACCATATGCCAATAGTAATGGAACTTCTTTTCCAAAACTAATTAAAGATTATTACAGACTCTACCTGTGATTAGTCATATTGTAGTTTCATACTGCCATTTCTTACAGGCCTTAAGGTATCACTCCTAAGACAAAGCATGAGCATGTAGCAAGAAATTAATATCTCTTTTTTCCCTGGCCCCTGTTAGGTACCCCCAGTTCATAATACACACACAAGCCCTTGATCCATCTTTATCCCCCTAAAATGGCAATGCTAAAACTTCTTTCCATTCTTTGTCACCCTTAATTCTTCAAAGACTATTTTAGTCTTGCCATTTCTACTTCATTGCCATGTTTTTACTCTAACTCACTGCCACCTGACTTTTATCCTTACTACTGTGCTAACACTACTCTTCAAATCATCAGCCAATTACTAAATGGCAAATCCCAAGAACATTTTTAAGATCTTAACCTTAGGGGTGATTGGGTGGCTCAGTGGGTTAAGCCTCTGCCTTCAGCTCAGGTCATGATCTCAGGGTCCTGGGATCGAGTCCCGCATCGGGCTCTCTGCTCAGCAGGGAGCCTGCTTCTCCCTCTCTATCGGCCTGCCTCTCTGCCTACTTGTGATCTCTCTCTGTCAAATAAATAAATAAAATCTTTAAAAAAGAAAAACAGATCTTAACCTTAGCAGAGCTCAGAGATGCCCCTAATCCAGCTGATTGCTAGCTTTGTCTTAAACCCCATCCCTTTGTGGCTGTTCTGTCTACCCTCAACTTTTCATTTTGTTCTACCTCTCCATTAAGTGTTGGTACTTTACCAGGAACCGCCCCTGGCAATTTCCTCTTTTGCTTCATGTGTTATCCCGGAGAAATTCCATCTATTTTGAGATTTCACTAATTGCCTGCATACGTCTAGCCCTGACGTGCCCCCAAGCTTCAGGCTCATTTGCCCCCATGAAGGGAATGAAATATGAGATGTTATCTAAAGGATAAGTAATAAATTAGTGAAGAGAGGTGGCTGGAAGGATATCTGGGGAAGAAAGAAAACCACAAGATAGAAAAGCATATTTTAAAAACTGGAGACAGAAAAAAAAATGGCATATCCAAAGAATTAAATGAAGATCCATCTTCCTGAAGTATAGATAGAGAAAGGGTAGATCTGAGGCTTTGCAATCCATGTAAAAGAGTTTGGAACTTCATTTTAAAGGTAATAGAAAACAGGAGCAATCAAAGGCATTACATGACCATATTTGCATTTTTTTTAGAAAAATCTCAATATTAATAGAGGGACTGGATCAAGGGAAGAGTGTGGAGAATCGGGGGCAATATTCAGAATTCAAAAGTTATGAGAAGGTCAGGCTAAGAGAGTGTGGTAGTGGGGAAAGAGAGCAGAGAAGATGAACTTGGATCTTATTTACTAAGTACCATGGATAAGACTTCATTGTTGATTGAAATTGTGAGAGAGTGGAGAGAAAAGAGTCAAGAAACCTCCCCAGGATTTTCAGGCTATCTTAATGGAAGTTGGCCCCTTCCATTGACAGGGCAAGCCAGAAGGACAGGAAGTTTGGAGCCAAAAATATGAGTTAACTTTTCAACATTTATATCAAGCTATCCCCAGAAGGTGGCTATCCCCCTGGCACCTCAAAATAAAGAAGTCTAAGCTTCACAGGAGAGTGTGGGAGGAAGATTCTTTGAAGGAGAAAGGAAGTCAGATGTGCTGGGACCATGAAGTAAGAATGGGACAAGCAGTTGTCTTCATGTTCCTCTTAAAAACCACTCTAGTCACCCTCTAGTTCCATCCTTAGTTTTTGACATTTCCTTAATTTCTCATTAGTATCTTTCTAAGAATACTGCCTTTACGTTGCTTCACAAGGAAACTGAGTTCAGGAAGAGACAGCTCTTCCTGAAGAATCATTTTGACACATTATTCCCTTGCCCCCAGATCTTCCCTAGTTCATCCCATTGTCTGCAAACTGATATCCAAATCCCTCTGTCCTCTGGTGTTCTGTCTTCCTATTCACTTTTCCAGGTTCACACGACCAGATTTCCTTACGTGAAGCCCTTATGAGATCAGAACAGCTTGCTGATCCACCCACAAAATTTTGAGGCTTTCCTGCTCCCATGCTTGGACCATGTGGTGTTCCTTTTGCTCCTCCTGCAATGACTAGTCATGTTCTAGCCATCCTTCAAAGTGCAGTTCAGACGTGCACGTATCTCCATGAAGCCTTCCTAAATTCCTCCTGTCAGAAGTGACGGTGCTCACTCATAGTTTTTACACACATTGTGGAAGTTGTCCAGGCTCCAGCCAGCAGACAGACAGACAATGGCAAGAGGAAACCTTAATCAAGCAACTAATTATTTCTAAGCATTTGATTTATTTCAAGCAATGCCCTGTGATGATGTTGAACAGCCCTGTGCTTCTGGAAGGCAAAAAAAGTTGAGGAATAACCCCACTCCCTTATGTTAGAGGAACCCTAGCATATTCCAAAGCTAAGTCCAATCTTCATTCTTTCTCAGTGACCCAATGAGACCCAGCTCCACACGTCCTTACGACTCTACTTGCCTTGATAAAAGTCTGGGTTTGCTCTCTCTTTTTTGAGTCTTTTCTCACTAATGAATGTTCCCCCTATTGTAATAGCCTAAATAAAATAATCTCCTTATTTGTCCTGTGCATTTTTGTCTTTCACACTGGTTTGTTTTGAGATTGAATATACAAAAGGACAACGATCAGACCCTACCTAAAAACAGACCTCTGACCAACAACCTGCAGCAACCTGCCCTAGGAAGCCAGCTGTTATCTGCAAGGAGCAACCCAAGAAGCCAGCCTGAGATAAGGCAGACTTGTAAGAAGTGAGATGGTTGTTGCGAGCAACAATTCCAGAAGCCAGACCATATCCCCTGCAACAACCAACTCCAAATGGCTAACACTTGATTAATAACGGATAGCTCTCAAGTCAGTTTCTCCTCCCTGCTTCCAGTTTAGAACCAACAACAGCAACCCAAATGTGCATCCCTAGCTAATCTCACGGTACACTTTGCCTCTAGGTGGCCCACCTTCCTCATGTCAACAGCCTTCAACCAGGACATACTTGAAGCTTTTCCTTTTTCCACTATAAAGCTTTCCCACTCCTCTGCCTGCCTTTGAATTTCTGCCAAAAGACAGGTGATTGTGGCTGACTCTTTCTGAAAAAATAGCCTTTGCTTGTTCTTATTTGGTTAGTTTTTGTTTGTTTCCCTAGCTTGACAGAATTATACAGTAAATTTCTAAATCTCTTTGCATGAATAATAATGCCACAAACATGAGTGATATCCAAATTATTTCACTACAACCTTCCATAAATGGTCAAACATTTGTTCCTGCTCTTTTGCATATGTGTTTTTCAAGTAACTTTATTTTAATGCATTGCCTTTAAGGATATAAAATGAGCAGATTAATAAATATGACGGGTAGCTAATTTCTTTGATTCTCTTTTTCAAATATTTACTGCCATATAATTTTTTACTTTCTTAAAAAATTGTTGTTTTAATTTCAGTTGTTTAACACAGAGTGTTATATTAATTTCAGGTGTACACTATAGTGATTCAACAAAATTCTATACATCACCCAGTGCTCATCAGGACAAGGACACTCTTTGAACACTGATCACCTATTTCCCCCATCTCCCACCCTAAAGCCCCATCCACCTCCCCTCTTGCAACCATCAGTTTGTTCTCTACAATTAAGAGTCTGTTTCTTGGTTTGCCTCTCTCTCTCTCTCTCTCTCTCTCTCTCGCCCTTTGCTCATTTGTTTTGTTTCTTACATTGCACATATGAGTAAAATCATATGGTATTTTTCGTTCTCTGACTTATTTCACTTAGCATAATACTCTCTAGCTCCATCTATGCCATTGCATATAACTTTTTATTTTCAATAAATGTTTAGCAGGAGCTCTTTTCTTATTTTTAACAGTACAATTTTCAGTGAAATTGACACCACATTATGCCGTCTTATTTTCTTCAGATTAATATGATTTAATTAAGAAAAAAACACATTAGTTTAAATCATTCCTACCAAACCTCCAAGTATTTTGCATTCCTCTCTTCTCCATTAAGGTGTCTACAGAACAACTTAACTAATTTATGGTAATCTCCCACAAGTGTCTTGGTTGAACTGTCAGACCTATTTTGTTTTTTACTCTACCTAAATGGTATTTCAAACTTTGCAAGATAAATTCTTGTCATCTGGGGAAGAACATTCATTTTTATTGCTTTCTTCTTTTGCTCCTACTGTGACAGTTCTGCCTTTCTCTTCAGATGGAAGAGTAAATGATAATAGGAATAATAATCCATGGCATGCCAGGTGAAGCAGCATCTGTTAAAACCCCTCCAGTTCTTCTGCTGCTCTAGCATGAAAGGAACATATACAGCAGTTATCATGGGCTCATTTTCATCTTTCAAGGAATACAGGACTTCATTTACTTCTATAAGGACTTTAAAATCTAATGAGTTCATTATGGATAAGAAAGATGATATAATCAATTATATTTAATTTTTTAAATTTCAGTTTTTTTCCTAGATCTAAGAAAAATGACAAAGAAAAGCCCTTGCTGTTTGCATTTCTGGTCAATTTCCTTCCCAATAGGCTGCTGTTTTGTGAAACTGATTTAACCCCAACTTGTTTTGAGTGTTAAGGTTTGGAGAGGCAAAGAGACATTTTTGGACAATTGCTTGAAATAGTCATGAAAAGGAATTTGGATGATTCTCTATTGCCATATAAGCATATGTCATGAAGGAAACATCAGTTAAAGTCTCCTGTAGAGAAAAATTAGTAATGCACATCTCTAGATGGTTGGAGAGTCCACATTTACTGCTCAAAAATAAGTTGGGGAGGCCAGTGCTCATCATGAACCTTAGCCAAGTAAGGCATTCCTTATCCAAATCAGTTGTTTCATAAAATCAAAATCCTGATGATGATTTGCATTTTTTATCATTTTAAGAAACAGATTTGTCAACAAGCAAGACGAACGAAACCAGCTCAAATTTGGTCCTTAGATCAAATCTGAGGTCATATTTTGGTATTTGGCAGTATGTCCCTGCCGTCGCAGTCCTTTTAGTTATTAACCATGTTGTGTTAAATTGTGTACAAATGTTTTGGACCTGTGCCAGTTCTCTATGCCTTTGTCATCTAAGAATGACAAATTTACATGAACACAAGGCACAGTGTGTATTATTTCTGATCTAGTATATACATGACCAAACAATTCAAGGAAATGAAGTTCTGAAATAATGAGAATGGTAATTGTTTCACGAGTATAGAGTCCCACTTTCATGAGATGGGAAGTGCTCTGGAGACAGGTGGCTGCACCACAGTGTGAATGTACCTAATGCACCTGAACTATACGTGTAAAAATGCTTAAGATGGAGAATTTCATATTTTGTATACTTTACCATAGTTACACATTTAAAAAAAAATAGAATGAGTTATTTAACAACTACTGGCTTAATAAAATCCCTGAATATGCCCCTCTCCCTCCACATGCACAATCGGTCATGTGAGTCCCTCAAATCCAAGTCTAATAGCAGCCTTACCTTGCACTGGCTTTGAATATCATCTTTAAACCTCATTCCCAACCTCCTATCACATGAAGTCTATCAACCTGACATTTTCAGGTTGCCCGGCAGTCAGGGACAAAGCTACCTTTCATCTAGATCAGTTAAAAGTCTCTCTTTCTTTAAGAAATTCTTACTGTTTTATGTGATGTCTGTGGGTTATTGTTGAGGAAGAAAAAGAAAGTGGGAGAAAAGAGAGTGCATGAACTGCCGGAGAAAGTGGCTGGTGCTTCAAACTTCCTTCTTTCCTTGCTGAGTTTAGGCTTACCCAAGACAGAAGCCTCACTAAAAAGTTTACCTCTCCCACAGAGTTTAAACTGCCTGGGGAAACGGAGCTGTGTGTTTCCAACCCAGAGAAGATAGAAGAAACACAGATAGGAAAATTAAGCTCTTTTGTTGACCATCTTACTCTGATTTTTCTCAAATTCTAATCCCTTTATTTTGTGGTGACATGTTTTATGCAACCCACTCACCTCTATTATCCCAATAGGTCTCTACCACAATTCTCAAATAGATATTGTCTTTATCTCATAGGTAAGTATTTTATATTCAGAAGAGTTCCTCGCCTGAATTCAAACAGCTAGAAAGTGGCATGGAATCTATCTCTTGTCTTTTAACTCCAAATGCACTTTACTTTGCACTCTGCCTAGAGTGACACCTGCTGATGTAGTCTTTGTTTAACTTTTCCCAACAGGTGCAAAAGTGTCTGATCTTTAGTGTTAGTCATTTATTTGCCATAACGGAAAAATGTCTCCACTGACAAAAATGATCGTTATAACTAAACCAATAAAATGATTGCTATACCTAATCTGGCATTTGCTGGATCCAGGTAAATGCTCACTTGACATTCCATGAACAAAAGGTGATTTATTATAAGCACTCAGGGGAAATTTTCCAGCACTTACCAAGACAAGCACTGCCGCTGGGTCTGGCTTTGACCTGGATCTGAAACTGGAAAGCGTGAGGGAACATCGAAGCCGTCTATCCTGACTGCTTCTGAGGCCACAGCTGTTCAGTTTTCCTAATTCTGTCCACACCACCACATTTTACCCTCCCCATATCCCCAAATGGCAGCTCAAATATGCAACTGCAGTCCCAACACCAACCTACAATTCTAGTGTTCTCAAATAGGGGACCCAGGTGTTCAAATTCTCAATTTCTCAGAGAGTGAAATGGAGGGGATTGGGAATGCAGAGAATCAGCTCAGGTCAACACTCCACCACTGATTTTGTGTGTATCCGCTATAAGGATCAGAGTGAATGATCATTTTCTCAAGTGAAAAAAATGAGCATGCCTTCTGTGGTATTGGCCTACTTCAGCATCTGTGTCTCACTTTAGATCACAATGTGGTTTGCAGTTAAAAAATAAAATAAAAAATCCAATGACTCACTGTTACAAATGATGCTGTAGTGAACATCAGGAAAAATGCAATTTAAAGTGAAACTCTAATTAACAGTCATCCAACTGGTAAAAACTGAGAAGTCTAAAAATATCAAGCAGGCAGAGAGATGGGAAAATAGAAATCTTAAATTCTGGTCCACCCATAGCGGTGGAAAATTTGGCTTATATCTATAAAAGTAGGTACTATGCTTCAGTACAATTTCAAAATATTGTCAACTACGGTTCTTTAGCAAACTCTTGTTCATGGTACGTTACACATGAACTAGAAGAATCCATATAAAATGTCATGGTGGTGCCTCTTGACAGAAGACAGAACTTTGGAACTTGAGAAAGTAACAAGGGAGACCATCAACAATTACATTTTACGTTTTTTATATGTAACATATTTGAAGATAAAATCATAAAATAATAACATTTCTTAACTCTGGGAAGAGAACACAAGATCATTAATATATTTCTACGTATTTCTGTATTTTGTCAGCTTCGTAATAAAAACAAACAGGAAAATAAACAGAGCCCTTTAAAAATTAGAGAAAAAAGTATTTTCTCATGTAACCTGCCAATCATTCCCCAAGGATTGTGCCCACCTCTCCAACCTTGGGCTCCACTACTCTCATCCCCTGAGACCCACAATGTGGAAGTAAGCCACATGATGAAGGAGAATCTGTACAGAATCCATTCTGCTTGCTAAGTTTGGGAAGCAAGAAGTGGTCTGTCAAGGCCAGGTTCATGAGGCAGAAGTGGCATTGGTGCGGACAGGATTTACACTTGCCATAAAGTAGACTTGCAGGCAACAGAACCAACTACTGCATCCAGCCTGTGATTGGGTAAGAAGCAGTAGCAAGCCAGTTTCCCTATCAGAGAGTTCTGTGGTGTTATATATATATGTATTTGGAAGTTTCACTTCAAGTTAGTACTCTACTTCTCTCAAAATTTTGGGAGCCACTCAGTATCTTTTTTGTTAAACTCTTCTATTCCAAAATGTAATGTAGATTCATAAAAATGCATATGAAAATAAAATTTAGTGCTTATTACAAGGATAACCTTTGTAATCACAAAGAAGTAGAACTTAGCGTGTACTCTAGAGGCCAATCACCAACCATTCTTCCTCCTCAAAAGAAACCACTAGTCTGACTTTTAAAATAATTATTTCCTTGGATTCCTTATAGTTTTATTACTGGACTATGCATTCCCAAAATAATATAGGTTACTCATTTTTACAAATATATCTTTTAAATCTTCCTAGCCCCCTTTTCTCCATCTCCCCACCCCCTCCCTACACTGTGTGTGTTACATAACTAGTTTATTTAAGACTGTTGAGTTTCACAAAACACAGTATGTGCTCTGCTGACTTTATCTTCATGGTGTAGATTCACATGCTGCACCGTTTCCTGCAGTTCCTATAAATTCAAATTACATATAAAGAATTGGTCATATTCTAATTTGGTGATTTTTTAGGGAATTTCCTCAGAGTTGATGTTGTGTTCTTCCATCAGGGGACCCACAGAGTTGTCTTTCATTTACAAGTTTACCAGCAATTGATTCTTAAAGCCTGTTGGGCTTTGCAAATGGTGATGCTCTAATTCACCCATTGCTTCTGCAATTATTAGCTGGAATGCATCTATAAGAGACATTTCTCTGCATCTACTATGGAGTTACCCAGTAAAACAACTCATAAATAGTAGTACTTAGACCTTTTTCTTTGTTTACCAGGCTTCAAAATACAGAGTTTTCTTACCTTCCAAAACTGAACAATTAATTTCTCTATAATATTGCTTTCTGACTTCATATATTTAAACATATTTGATGTCTTCAAACCATTATAGTTAGAACATTTATTGACACATGAATGTGTACATCTTTAGACACGAGAAGCCTCTTCGAGTTGGCTCTAAGTCCTTTAGCTCTGAGCCTTGTGGTCTCTGATAGCTCCTTTCCTGTCTGCAGTGACAAGATGTCTAACAGTTATCTGCAACACTTTTGACCCAGGCCACTAGATTCAGACATCACTCCCAAAACCTTTTTGTTTCTTTCTTTCTTTTAGGAAAGAAATCATATTTACTGAGCTCCAGGGATGCACACTGCTGTTAAGCTAGTCATTATTTTGATCTTTTCAGAGGTTAGAACTAGAACACACACACACACACACACATATATATATTTTAAAGAGAAAGCATCTTATGATTTCAAAATAATTCTTTCAATTCAATTTCAGAATATCAGGATTTTGACTTACCCTTGTCTATCATACATCTGTATCTCATGTCTCCTTCCTGAGAAGCTGGTTTTCAAGATCTCTAAGGAAGGAAATTAAAATGTCACACAATTATATACAGTTGACTCTTAAACAATGCAGGGGTTAGGGGCACCAATCCCCCACACAGTTGAAAATCCTAGTATAAATTTCTAATCCCCTAAAACTTAACTACTAATAGCCTACTGTTGACCAGAAGCCTGGCCAATGACATAAATAGTCAGTTGACACATATTTTGTATGTTATATATATTGGATACCAGGTTCTTATAATAAAGTAAACTAGAGAAAAGAAAAATGTTACCAAGAACATCATAAGGAAAATACATTTACAGGACTATAAAAAATGTGCATGTAAGTGAACCAGAGCAGTTCAAAACAGTGTTGTTCAAGGGACAAAGGTATTTGCTCAATCTCACATTCCATTCACAACAACCTCAAAATAACAATACCAATATTAACATAACCAAAGTGATTATTGAAAACAATTGAATATTTTTGCTTATATTTTCCCCATTCTCTGTCAATTTCTGCTTATTTACACTGTCAGAGCATATAGACATTACACACTCTATTCTTTCCTTTATAGTCCCAATTTAGTATTAGTTGTATGAACAAATACACAATTAACATTTAACCCCAGTCCTTACATCAATGCCTCTGGCCATTTTGTTGACAGCTCACAGTCCAGTATATTCCATAGGAAGAGCTTAGAGGAAAAATATTTCTTGAACTCTTGCATATAGGTAAGAGTTTGCCTGTGGCCTTCATACTGGAAAGTCAGCTTGCCTTGTTTAATCATTGGTTCACTTTTTTTTACCTGAGTATCTTGAATGTGATATTCCAGTTACCTTGATATAAAGTTCTGCTATTTAAAAGCTGACGACAATCTGAGTTCCTTTCCTTTGTAAGTAACTGGGCATTCTTTCTGGATGTTTAATACTTAATTTTCCTTTCTCTTTAATGTGCTATAATTTTACGAGAATATAACTAGAATATAACTAGATATTGGTTGTTCTAGGTCAGTTTTCTCAATTACTAATGTATCCTTATAAACTGCTGTTTAAAATTTTTTTCTTTTTAATTTTAGGAATTTTTTTTAATTATAGTTATTTTTTTTAAGATTTTTTAATTTATTTATTTGTCAGAGAGAGAGGGAGAGAGAGCAAACACAGACAGACAGAGAGGCAGGCAGAGGGAGAAGCAGACTCCCTGCCGAGCAAGGAGCCCGATGTGGGACTCGATCCCAGGATGCTGGGATCATGACCTGAGCCGAAGGCAGCTGCTTAACCAACTGAGCCACCCAGGCATCCCTTAGTTATAGTTATTGTAACAGTTACTAAAAGTAACTCTTCTGTTTTCTTCCATTCTGGGGACAGTGAGATTTGGGGGACTACTGTAATATAAGCTTAGGGATATTTTTGGCCTATCTTTTTCCTCTCAAATATTTTTATTACATTGCTTTTTGAAATCTTTTTCACTTTCTACTTTTCTTTTTTTTTAAGATTTTATTTATTTGAGAGAGAGGGAGCACACCTGCACGAGAGCATGAGCAGGAGGAGGGGCAAAGGGAGAGGGACAAGCAGACTCTCCACTGAATGTGGAACCCTATGCACCACTCAATCCCAGGACCCTGAGATCATGACCTGAGCCAAAGTCAGACATCTTTTTGTGGACATGTCTTTATGGCATGCTTTATGTTGGCTGCGGAAGCTAGCCTTCTCCTTGAAAAAGGATGTCAACTACCACCATTTTGACCTCAGTCTGTACTTTCTTTTTTCTTTTCTTTTTTTTAAGATTTTATTTTAATTATTTGAGAGAGAGAAAGAGAGAGAGAGAGCACAAGCAAGGGGGTCAAACAGAGAAAGCGGGGGAGAAGCAGGCTCCCCACTGAGCTGGAAGCCTGGCATGGGGCTGGATCCCACGATCCTGAGATCAAGACCTGAGCCTTTGAATGCACATGCTTAACCGACTGAGCTACCCAGGTGCCCCCTCAGTCTGTGCTTTCTAATTGAGTTCTTCTTTCCAGCTTATCTCTTAACTCAAGCAAAAGACCCTGAGGGCAAACCATCCCCAGACAGAAACCAAAACTAGCCTCTCAAGAAATAAAGACTGCCGGGAAGGAGGAGTCAATATGGCGGAGAAGTAGCAGGCTGAGATGACATCAGGCAGCAGGAGATCAGCTAGATAGCTTATCAAACCAACCCAACACCTACGAATCCAACAGGAGATCAAAGAGAAGAGCAACAATTCTAGAAACAGAAAATCGACCACTTTCTGAAAGGTAGGGCCAGCGGAGAAGTGAATCCAAAGTGATGGGAAGGTAGACCACGGGGGGGAGGGGCCGGATCCCAGCAAGCAGCGGAGCAATGGAGCACAAAATCAGGACTTTTAAAAGTCTGCTCCACGGAGGGACATCGCTCCAGAGGCTAACCCGGGGTGAAGACCTCATGGGGACAGCGTGGCCTCAGGTCCCGCGGGGTCACAGAAGGATCAGGGGTGTCTGAGTGTCGCAGAGCTCACAGGTAGTAGAGCGGGTAAGCCGGCTGTGGAGACAGAGCCGAGGGGTGAGCTCTCAACTCAGGGTTACCTTGAACCATAATCCGTGGCACAGGCAGGTGCTCACTGTGTGAGGCCCCACAAGATCTGGGGAGACTCCAACCTGGAAGAGCTCAGGGATCTGTGGGGTTTGGAGACTCCAGGTGGGGCTGTGTGCCAGAGACAGAGACGCTTGGTCACAGGCTGGGTGAGCTTGGAGTGCAGCCGGAGGCCAGTGAGACGGGAGTGATTGCGTGATTTTCTCCAAGCGCGGCTAGAGAGTGGGGAGCCAGTTCTCTGAAGGCGCACTGAAGAGTGGGGCTCCAAGCTCTCGGCTCCTCCGGGCAGGAGATTGGGAGGCCGCCATTTTCATTCCCGTCCTCCAGAACTCTACGGAAAGCATTCAGGGAACAAAAGCTCCCAAAAGCGAACCCGAGCAGATAACTTAGCCCAGCCCTGGAAAGGGTGGTGCAATTCTGCCTGGGGGAGAGACACCTGAAAATCACTACAACAGGCCCCTCCCCCAGAAGATCAACAAGAAATCCAGCCAAGACCAAGTTCACTTACCAAGGAGAACCACAGAATTCCAGAGGAGGAGAAAGCAAAGCATGGAATTCATGGCTTTCTCCCCATGAATCTTTAGTCCCGCAAAGTTAATTAATTTTTTAAATTTCTTTTTCTCTTCTGATAATTTTTTAAACTTTTACCCTTTCCTCTTTTAACGTTTTTTAACTAGTTCATCTTAATAACTTTCTTTAAAAAAAATCTTTTTTGAACCTTTATTATTATAGTCATATTTTATCCTTCAGTGTATCTGACTTTATTCTTTGTATACACATAGGGCTTTTTCTTCTAAAAAATTCGGAGTACAACTTCTTCTAATAGATCAAAATACACCCTAAATCTAACACCAGCCTTGATCTAGTCTCCAGCACAAGCAAGTTTCTCCACTTTCTATTTTTTATTCTCCCAACCAACATACCTTATCAACTCTTTTGTTAGAAATTTTTTCTTCACATTTATAGTCATATTCCACCCCTTCGTTGTGTTTACCCTTACATATATTTTTCATTCTTTAAAATTTTGGGAGGTAGTTTCTTCTAAGAGACCAAAATACTCCCCAAATTAAGTGTGTGATGCTGTTCCAGTCACCAGTCTAATATATAAGTATTTTTTCATTTTTTAAATTTTTTCTTTATTTGTGTTCTTTTTTAAAATTTGTTTTCTCTTTTCTGAACTTCTTTTTACCCCCTTTCTCCCTCCCCCCCCACAATTTGGGGTCTTTTCTGATTTGCTTAAAGCACATTTTCCTGGTGTCTTTCCACCATTTTAGTATTTCATTTGCTCCTTCATATATTCTTATCTGGACAAAATGACAAAGCAGAAAAACTCACCACAAAAAAAAGAACAGGAGGCAGTACCAAAGGCTACGGACCTAATCAATACAGACATTGGCAATATGTCAGATCTAGAGTTCAGGATGATGATTCTCGGGCTCGAAAAAGGCATGGAAGATATTAGAGAAACACTGTCCGGAGAAATAAAAGCCCTTTCTGGAGAAATAAAAGAACTAAAATCTAACCAAGTTGAAATCAAAAAAGCTATTAATGAGGTACAATAAAAAATGGAGGCTTTTACTGCTAGGAAAAATGAGGCAGAAGAAAGAATTAGTGATATAGAAGACATGACAGAATAAAGAAGCTGAGCAAAAGAGAGACAAACAACTACTGGACCATGAGGGGAGAATTCGGGAGATAAGTGATACCATAAGATGAAACAACATTAGAATAATTGGGATTCCAGAAGAAGAAGAAAGAAAAATAGGAGCAGAAGGTATATTGGAGAGAATTATCGTAGAGAATTTCCCTAATATGGCAAAGGAAACAAACATTAAAATCCAGGAGGTGTGGAGAATCCCCCTCAAAATCAATAAGAATAGGGTGACACCCCATCACTTAATAGTAAAATTTACAAGTCTTAGTGACAAAGATAAAATCTGGAAAGCAGCCCGGGACAAGAAGTCTGTAACATACAATGGTAAAAATATTAGATTGGCAGCAGACTTATCAACAGAGACCTGGCAGGCCAGAAAGAACTGGCATGATATATTCAGAGCACTAAATGAGAAAAACATGCAGCCAAGAATACTTTATCCAGCTAGGTTATCCTTGAAAATAGAAGGAGAGATAAAAAGCTTCCAGGACAAACAAAAACTAAAAGAATTTGCAAACACCAAACCAGCTCTACAGGAAATATTGAAAGGGGTCCTCTAAGCAAAGAGAGACCCTAAAAGTAGTAGATCAGAAAAGAAGAGAGACAATATACAGTAACAATCACCTTACAGGCAATACAATGGCACTAAATTCATATCCCTCAATAGTTACCCTGGATGTAAATGGGCTAAATGCCCCAATCAAAAGACATAGGGTTGCAGAATGGATAAAAAAAAAAAACCCATCAATATGTTGCCTACAAGAAACTCAATTTAGAATCGAAGACACCTCCAGATTGAAAGTGAGGGGGTGGAAAATAATTACCATGCTAATGGACATCAGAAGAAAGCTGGGGTGGCAATCCTTATATCAGATCAATTAGATTTTAAGCCAAAGACTATAATAAGAGATGAGGAAGGACACTTCATCATACTCAAAGGGTCTGTCCAACAAGAAGATCTAACAATTTTAAATATCTATGCTCCTAACATGGGAGCAGCCAACTATATAAACCAATTACTAACAAAATCAAAGAAACACATTGACAAGAATACAATAATAGTAGGGGACTTTAACACTCCCCTCACTGAAATAGATCATCCAAGCAAAAGATGAACAAAGAAAAAGAGGTCTTAAATGTAACACTGGACCAGATGGACATCACAGATATATTCAGAACATTCTACCCCAAAGCAACAGAATACACGTTCTTCTCTAGTGCCCATGGAACATTCTCCAGAATAGATCACATCCTGGGTCATAAATCAGGTCTCAACAGGTATCAAAAGATTGGGATCATTCCCTGCATATTTTCAGACCACAATGCTCTGAAGCTAGAACTCAATCACAAGAGGAAATGTGGAAAGAGCACACATACATGGAGGCTCAACAGCATCCTTCTAAAAAATGAATGGGTCAACCAGGAAATTAAAGAAGAATTGAAAAAAACCATGGAAACAAATGATAATGAAGGCACAATGGTCCAAAATCTGTGGGACACAACAAAGGCAGTCCTGAGAGGAAAATATATAGCGATACAAGCCTATCTCAAGAAACAGGAAAGGTCTCAAATACACAACCTAACCCTACACCTCAAGGAACTCGAGAGAGAACAACAAAGAAAGCCTAAACCCAGCAGGAGAAGAGAAATAATAAAGATCAAAGCAGAAATCAATGAAATAGAAACCAAAAAAACAATAGAACAAATCAATGAAACTAGGAGCTGGTTCTTTGAAAGAATTAATAAGATTGATAAACCCCTGGCCAGACTTATCCAAAAGAAAAGAGAAAGGACCCAAATAAATAAAATCATGAATGAAAGAGGAGAAATCACAACCAACACCAAAGAAATACAAACAATCATAAGAACATATTATGAACAACTCTATGCCAACAAATTCGACAATCTGGAAGAAATGGATGCTTTCCTAGAGACATATAAACTGCCAAAACTGAACCAGGAAGAAATAGAAAACCTGAATAGGCCCATAACCAGTAAGGAGATTGAAACAGTCATCCAAAATCTCCAAACAAACACAAGCCCAGGGCCAGATGGCTTTCCAGGGGAATTCTGCCAAACATTTAAAGAAGAATTAATTCCTATTCTCCTGAAACTGTTCCAAAAAATAGAAATGGAAGGAAAACTTCCAAACTCATTTTATGAGGCCAGCATCACCTTGATCCCCAAACCAGACAAGGATCCCATCAAAAAAGAGAATTACAGACCAATATCCTTGATGAACACAGATGCGAAAATTCTCACCAAAATACTAGCCAATAGGATCCAACAGTACATTAAAAGGATTATTTACCACGACCAAGTGGGATTTATTCCAGGGCAGCAGGGTTGGTTCAACATCCGCAAGTCAATCAATGTGATACAGTACATTAACAAAAGAAAGAACAAGAACCATATGATACTCTCAATAGATGCTGAAAAAGCATTTGAGAAAGTATAGCATCCCTTCCTGATCAAAACTCTTCAAAGTGTAGGGATAGAGGGCACATACCTCAATATTACCAAAGCCATCTATGAAAAACCCACTGCAAATATTCTCAATGGAGAAAAACTGAAAGCTTTTCTGCTAAGGTCAGGAACACGGCAGGGATGTCCATTATCACCACTGCTATTCAACATAGTACTAGAAGTCCTAGCCTCAGCAATCAGACAACAAAAAGAAATTAAAGGCATCCAAATCTGCAAAGAAGAAGTCAAACTATCACTCTTTGCAGATGACAAGATACTATATATGGAAAACCCAAAAGGCTCCACTCCAAAACTGCTAGAGCTTGTACAGGAATTCAGTAAAGTGTCAGGATATAAAATCAATGCACAGAAATCAGTTGCATTTCTTTACACCAACAACAAGACAGAGGAAAGAGAAATTAAGGAGTCAATCCCATTTACAATTACACTCAAAACCATAAGATACCTAGGAATAAACCTAACCAAAGAGGCAAAGTATCTATACTCAGAAAACTATAAAGTATTCATGAAAGAAATTGAGGAAGACACAAAGAAATGGAAAAATGTTCCATGCTCATGGATTGGAAGAATAAATATTGTGAAAATGTCTATGCTACCTAAAGCTATCTACACATTTAATGCAATGCCTATCAAAATCCCATCCAATTTTTTTCACAGAAATGGAACAACTAATCCTAAAATTTATATGGAGCCAGAAAAGACCTCGAATAGCCAAATGAATATTGAAAAAGAAAACCAAAGTTGGTGGCATTACAATTCCCGACTTCAAGCTCTACTACAAAGCTGTCATCATCAAGACAGTATGGTACTGGCACAAAAACAGACACATAGATCAATGGAACAGTATAGAGAGCCCAGAAATAGGCCCTCAACTCTATGGTCAACTAATCTTCGACAAAGCAGGAAAGAATATCCAATGGAAAAAAGACAGCCTCTTCAACAAATGGTGTTGGGAAAACTGGACAGCAACATGCAGAAAAATGAAATTGGACCATTTCCTTACACCACACAGGAAAATAGACTCAAAATGGATGAAGGACCTCAACGTGAGAAAGGAGTCCATCAAAATCCTTGAGAAGAACACAGACAGCAACCTCTTTGACCTCAACTGCAGCAACTTCTTCCTAGGAACAACGCCAAAGGCAAGGGAAGCAAGGGGGAAAATGAGCTATTGGGACTTCATCAAGATCAAAAGCTTTTGCACAGCAAAGAAAACAGTTAACAAAACCAAAAGACAACTGAAAGAATGGGAGAAGATGTTTGCAAATGGCATATCAGGTAAAGGGTTAGTATCCAAAATCTATAAAGAACTTAGCAAACTCAACCCCAAAAGAACAAATAATCCAATCAAGAAATGGGCAGAGGACATGAACAGACATTTCTGCAAAGAAGATATCCAGATGGCCAACAGACACAAAAGTGCTCCACATCACTTGGCATCAGGGAAATACAAATCAAAACCACAATGAGATACCACCTCACACCAGTCAGAATGGCTAAAATTAACAAGTCAGGAAATGACAGATGCTGGAGAGGATGCAGAGAAAGGGGAACCCTCCTACACTGTTGGTGGGAATGCAAGCTGGTGCAACCACTCTGGAAAACAGCATGGAGGTTCCTCAAAAAGTTGAAAATAGAGCTACCTTATGACCCCACAATTGCACTACTGGATATTTACCCTAAAGATACAAACATAGTGATCCGAAGGGGCACGTGTACCCGAACGTTTATAGGAGCAATGTCCACGATAGCCATGTTATGGAAAGAACCTAGATGTCCATCAACAGATGAATGGATAAAGAAGAGGTGGTATATATATACAATGGAATACTATGCAGCCATCAAAAGAAATGAAATCTTGCCATTTGTGATGATGTGGATGGAACTAGAGGGTATTATGCTTAGCGAAATAAGTCAATTGGAGAAAAACAACTATCATATGATCTTCCTGATATGAGGAAGTGGAGATGCAACAGGGTCAGTGTTAAGGGGGTAGGAAAAGAATAAAGGAAACAAGATGGGATTGGGAGGGAGACAAACCAAAAGAGACTCTTAATATCATAAAACAGACTGAGGGGGGTGGGAGGGAGGGGTGTTGGGAGAGGGTGGTGGGGTTACATTATATGTTTATATAAAAATAAAATAAATAAATTTAAAAAAATTAAAAAATTTTTTAAAAAAGAAAAAAGAAAAGGAAAGAAAAAAAAGAAAGACTGCCCTGGTGCCTGCCAGACCCTGCAGGACTGACCCCAAGACAATGGTCAATCTGACCTTTACTGACCACCTGCACATACCCACTGACCTTTGTCCCACATTTTCCTTATATAAACCTACAAGTATTTTTAGCACTTGGAAGATAGTCTTTGAGATGTTAGTCTATTGTTTCCCTGATGGGAGTCTCTGAAATAAATTCATTTCTTGTTTCACCATGCCTTTGGATATCTCTGCCTTTGGATTTTGTCAGTGGTGAGTGGCTGAACCTGGTCTGTTTTGGACTGCCAGAGCCAGGTGCTCTTATACCCCTGCGCCCTGGCTACAGCCTCTTCTTTTATAACACTGCAAGGAATTTGACCTCTATCCTCTTTGTTGCTCCTTTTATGTGAACTTAGTTTTCTTGAACTACAGTGAAAAGCTTGGTCTGGATAGCATTTCAAAACTCACAGCTGCAAAAAATTCCCTTCGGTGATGTTTTCCCAAAGTCTCACAAAATACGACAGCCTCCATGTTGACTTGGTTCACTTCCCCAACTTTGACCTGGATGTTCTCTCCCACTTTGAATCCATTTTCCCTGTGCAACTCAATTTAAATTTGATTCCCATGAGTTTATCTTAGTGTGAGCCTATGTCCTGGAAGGGGGCTTTCGCCGGTTTGTTCTGAGAACTGAGAGGGCAGAAACGATGCAAACCCCTCCCAGCAATTCCAAAGACTCTTTGTTATTTATCCCCTATTGAGTGTGCAGAAGTTCTCTCAATTTCAGCTGCTGTTATCAAATGGACCTCTAAGCACTTCAGTGAGAATCTGATGGCTATTCAAGGCTTCTCGGAGCTGTAGCTATCCTGGGGCTTCTACTAACACAGAATGCTGACAACAGGCATTCCTTGGAGCTCATTGATTTGTCTCCATCTATTCAAATTTGGAAATTGGTGAGGATATGTATGTTCTCTGTGGATTTTTGTTCTGCTAACCAAGTTCACCTGTGTGTTTTGATAAGGAGAGGAATTTGAGGAGATTCAAAATCGATACTGCTGTTATTATCTTGTTATAATCCAAGAATCCTATCTGAGTCTTTTTAAGTAAGCTTATTGAGGTATAATTCACATGCAATTTCTACAGTATACCAGTCTATAATTTTTGACAAACGTATACAGATATGTAGCCATTTTGCAACCACTGAGCTATTATCTGCTCTGAACGTTTATTTAGACTTTTGAGTCCAGATTCTCTCACAGAGCATAATGCAGCTGAAGCCCAACCCAGTTTTTGTTAGTACTGAACCCTGCATCTTAGAGGATGGGGCTTTCTCAGAGATCCAGTCCCTTCTCTAGTGTTTTAAGATGCTAGTCTGGATCCAAAGCCATTTCCAAGCTTTCCCAAGTAGTGTAGGATGACTTCCTTACACTCTGGCCCCAGGGGCAATGAAATGTCACCTGTGCCTCCATAGATAGGGGTGGTGGTACAGGTATACTGCCCTTCTCCTAGCAGCATAAGGTCTTTGTTCCTTGAGGGCAAAGGGGTCAAGTGGACTTCTGCTCAGAGACTTTGTCCTCTCCTGCTTGTCTTCCATCTTACTCCTGAGTACCAGTGACTTCCAGAAAAGTCTGAAGGCAGGTGTGAATTTCCCTCAGGAGTTAATGTCCCAATGGTTCTATACCCTCATGCTAGCCCACACTTTGCCATTATCTATTTGAAAATATTTTTACCTTCTTACAACTTGTGTGGAGGACTTGTCTTCCTCTCACTGTCGCAGGAGAAATGGTTCCCACTTCCTGCTTGTCCTTGGCAGTGCGCATCTTAAAAATTCAGGCTAGTTGGCTGTGCCGCAACCTCAGCTCTTTCGTGGGTTCAAAAAAAATTATGATTTTGTACATTATCTGGTTTTTCTCATGATTAGTTGGAGGCCACGCTCTTTCCAGCTTTCTACACCTTAGGTGGAAGCCAGAGATGTCAGCATGCTCTTAATACATCTCTTTATTCTGCTTTGTCAGCCAGAATCAATTCCTTGGGGATGTGGCTAAGAGTCATGATAAATGAAATGGAAAAATTTTAAACATCATCAAAATGCACTGAAGTTGAATTTAAGTTCAGTTCAATCTGATGTGATTGAGATTAAAAATAACTTATGAACTATCACTACCCCTCACACTATCCACATTTTGTGATATTTCACAATTATCTAAGAATGTCTCACTTCTTGCAGATTTACTACCTATATGGGTCAAAACAATCTGAGTAAATCAATTTGTCAGCAAGAACATTTTTTGTTTCCTTACAAAGAAAGAAGGAAACTATTACAGCAATTCGTAATTATAGTGACACAGCTTAGCCAAGTTCAACCTTACTTAAAACCTTTATGACATTAAACCTAACATTGCCTTACTACCTATAGTTTACTTGGTCATAAATCTGCCTTTTTATCAGAACAAAAATGAGTACAGGACAGTATCTGAACATACAAATTATATTTGAGGTCTCAGAAAATTCATACCAGTCTAACTTTCTTCTAATCTAACTAGTCTAACTAGTCTAACTCTCTTCTTCAAGTTACTTTGTGTTGCCTTTGACCATGTTTCTTTGTATCCACTCCTGCATGAGCTTGTAGGACAACTGAGTTGATGAAATTAACTAGGTTTAATGGGTTTATTTGGTGTTATTTCTTTTTCCCTGTATAAACAAACCAAAAAAAAAAAAGATGTGTTTCAATGGAAAACTATGTCTCATCTATAGCACACCCTTCTCAGTTATCATGTTCTAGCCATGTTGACGGTCTCCATTCACTGTTCATTTGTTAAATCTTTGTAAATTGTAGGTAACAGATAGTACTTTTAATTGACTCCCTCCACCCTGTGGAAAATCTAGTTTTGTCTCCATTTTCTATTTATTGCAACATTCTTTTATTCCTACATAAATGTGTGCTCCTTTACTTTTCTATTGAATAGCTTAAACATTTTCTTAGTGCCGTAAGTAAAATATCATGTCATAGGAGTTCAATATTTCATATCTGTATGACTCATGATTATGTCTTTTTCTGATTATCCTCTGTCACCAATATCACTTTTCTGAAGTCTCTTTTTGCTGGGTCAGACTTACAGTAACCCTAGCATTCTTATTTATCAGAAGCTTCTTTATCTTAAAGAAGATACTACTTTGTGAGGACCTGGGTCAAAAATCAAGAAATCTTGAATACAATTAGAACTGAAAAAAAAAAATTCAGGATGCCTGGGTGGCTCAGTGAATTAAAGCCTCTGCCTTTGGCTCACATCATGATCTCAGGGTCCTAGGATTGAACCCCACATCAGGCTCTCCGCTCAGCTTTCTGTTTCCCCATCTTTCTCTGCCTGCCTCTCTACCTACTTGTGATCTCTGTGTGGCAAATAAATAAATAAAATCTTAAAAAAAAGAGAGAGAGAACTGAAAAAAAATTCAAATACCTTTGTGGCTGCAATCTTTTGTGGAAATTGTTGCTAGTGATATATGCATTCTAAGGGACTTGCAGCTTTCACTGATATGTTCTCAGGCCTTGAACAATTCATAACATGTTCAATAATGTTTGGTAAACATAATTATGAATATAAACTTTAAAAGTAGTTTTCTACTACACATAACTTCAAAAAAAGAATTGGTTAGTTAAATCAGAATGTTCAAGCCTAATTTTTATTGTATTAAAATGATATGGGGGAAGGATAAGGAAAAATAAATACAGTGAGTTCAGTGAAAGGTAGTTACATAAAACAACGTTAACCTAAAAATAACAACCAAACTTGAGAAAAGTCAGAACTACCTAATTCCCTAACATCTAAAAGCGGGGGGATTGGGGAGGGAGAGTGACAAAGCTTATTTAAAAAAACAAAAACAAAACAAACCTTGCTGGTGTTTTCTCCTCATTGAAGCAGAACTGTGAGATTCAAATGGAAAGAACTATCCTGTATTTCTCCTGTGAAGAAATGTGGGAACAAAATGGCAAGGCCCTTTTCTTGTTTGGGTATTTTGATTAAGTTAAATAATGTCTCTCTGTTCATTCTTGACTTCTGTAGAAACATTCCATTTTATTTTTTTTCCCTAATAATATTTTAAAATTAAACCCAGGGTTTGTGGGTGTTTTTTTCCCCCTCTTAGAGAAATCTGTTTAGTTTCTCCCAAGAGAGATGAGCAGGCCCTGGAAGTCTGGAAAGGGACCCAAGATGCAAAGCTGGCAGACAATTTGCCTGTCAGGGTAATTTAAGTCTTTGCTCTATCACGGAGATTATGGTTAACTTTATGATGTAAAAATCCCTTGTTTACTGAAGTAAATCAGCAGAGACTTAACATTTTTTGAATATTTATAGTGCTATCACTTCCAACAAAATATTCTCTTTGATTCTAACATCCTCACTACATTAAGAAAGCATCTGTACCACCTAACTGATTCTGTTAATAAAGAGGAGAAAAGCAAGAGAAAGACAAAAAGGAGCAATAGTCTATTTGAAAATTCTTAAACTTCTAAACTTCTTCAAAAATGACTTGTCTTTAATTATTATTCTTAGCTTAAGATAATGGTAAATCATGATTCGTGCAGATACAAAAATAATCATGTATTAAAAGGTTTTACTTTACTTATTTGATATGAGGGAACCAAGCAGATGTTATTATTGGTTCAAAAGAAAAGTCCAAAGAGCACAAAATCATATGATGTTAAGGAATATCGAGATGAATTGCAAATGGGAACAAAACTAGATTTTCCAGAAGGATGGAAATAATTAAAATCACTACCAAATAGGACATTATTTATCTATTCATCAGTTACCTATAACTGATAAATAATTGAAAACTAATTCAAAGACAATGAACAGAGCAAGAATTAATAACCTGGAAGAATTTGCTGTAGATTGTGTAGTTTTCTATTGAAACACACACAAAAAATTCTGCTGATTGCCTATCACTGTAAATGTAGAGAAAAGGTATGAAAAGGAGCTGGTGATACCCAATCATTACTAAAAAGGGTTATATTGTATTCAATGTTACTTTTCTTTTAAATATTTGCAAAGAACACTTTTTAAAAAAGTAACGTTTTATTGATCTACTCCTTGTTTTAGTTTTATCACTTCCCTCATGTTCCCAATTTGTTTTAATTACTTCTTTCTCTATAATATATGCAAAGGAAAACTAAGGGACCAACAGGCAATTTGGTGTAAAATTAAAAAAGAATAAATACATAGCAATAAGAAAAGAATAAAAACACACACAGTTATGAATGTGTTCTGTACTCAAGATATTCTACTTTGGGGAAATAAGCTTTATCTAAAATAGCCTTTACTAACTACAAAAAGAAAATGGCAGAAATTAAATCAAATAGAGTATTATTGGGGGTCAGTGATCCATTGCAAATTGACCATCATAAGCTATAAAGGAACCCAATATTAAGTAACACTAGACTGGTTTGGGCTATGTATTGGTTGATCTGGTTGGTTGATTAGATGTTTATTTTGTTCTACTTTTACAGACTACAGAGACTCTTACTTTACCAGATACCTTCAAGGATAAAAGCTAAAGGAATAAGACCAAATGGGAGCTTAAGTGATTTAGAAAAAGACCAAAATACATTTTGAAATCTTACTTTATACAGAAAAACATACATAGATTATGTTGACAAATGACAAATGGTCAGCATTTTTAAATGGCTGGTTTGGATTAGTATAGAATTGATTTGAACATTTTGTGTCAGTGGAAGAAGGCAGAAGGGTGAGGGGCAACAAAATCATGATTAGAGATTATGTGGTTGCCCAGGTGGATTTTCAGATCTTAATTGGGGCTACCATGAACTTTTAGTATTTTTCGTGTAACTCATATATCTTTAAAACTGTTATTTAAAATAGATATAAAGAGTTCTGGGCAAATTAAACATATTTTTCTCTTATTAGATGAAGTTATACCTCTCATAGGATTATATGAGAAACCATTATATCCATTTCTTGTCCTGTAAATATAATTTTAAACTACCCAATGAATAGGGAAAGGTATCTGGAATGGGATGATAAATATTTATCACAAATGGCTCTGTCCATGGCAGGCATTGCTTAATTGAGCTCAGCATTCTTTACTATTCAGCTGAGATGTGTTTTCAGAATTATTTATTTAATACAAGGCTCCAGTCAGCTTCTATTACTAAACTGTTGGAGTTGGCGGGCAAGTTTAAACCTATTTGCAACTACTGACTGAGATTATCAATAATTGATTATATACCACAGAGAACAGAAGCTAGAAGAACCAGTAAATCCAACACCTGACTGGGAAAGAATATGAGTTCTACTTTCTATGTTTTCACAAACAGCTTTTTATTGGTTTCACATTGCCTTTGGTTTAAGGTCCATTTGGTGTTCTAACAATTATTACTGATCCCACAGATACTCCTGCAGGGGTCTTGGAGGAGTATCCTAGGAAACTTGAAATAGCAAGAACTCATGTGATGGTAAGTGAGTAAATCTGACAATACCTAATCGGTCAACATCTATATTTAGCTTCTCACAATGGGAGACCACCTCCTCCAAAACCACTCAATTTCAGAGTTAGTAGTTTCCCTTCATATGTATTTTTCTTCCAAACTGCAGTCAGACTGTCTGATGTTGGCCAATATTGCCACATTAAGTCAGCCTTATATTACCACTCTGCAGCTAAATTCTGCCTGTACCCTGAGAAACATGCATATGTATTTTGATTCATTAGTATCCCCCTTTTGAATCCCTCTTTCTTTTGTTAAAGATTGATTTACTTGTTTGAGAGAGAAAAAGAAAGCACAAACAAGGGAAGGGGCCGAGGGAGAAGGAAAAGCAGGCTCCCCACTGAGCAGGGAGCAGGACAGACATGGGGCTCAATTCCAGGACCCTGAGATCTTAACCTAAGCTCAAGGCAGATGCTTAACCAAGTGAACCACCCAAGCGTCCCCCCTCTTTCTTCATAGTGTCACATAGCAACTCAACACACAATTATGATTTTCATTCTCATTTTCAATCCTAAATATCATGATTCCTACATCCTATACATGTACATTTTGGCTCATGTTCATGTTCCCAGGCTAGGTTCCAGACAATGAAGGACAGCCCCTCCACACTGGAATTATTCAAACTAGCCACTCCTAAACCTGCCTATCCTGCCTTCTGAAGAAACCACAATAAAGGCTCTTACTCACAGTTTTCCATCTCCTTCCATCTCCTACCTCATGGTGGCACTTCCCTGTGTGGGTGCTCCCATGGTGTGGTGTGTTCTTATCTCTTGGGAACTAAGAACAACAAACTATGACAGTAATTTTCTAATCTATTGGTCCTACTATATCTCCAGTTTTCTACCAATACATTCTATTTTAAGACACTTTCTCCATCCCATTCTCCATCCTCCTTCTACTTCCTATCCTTCACATTTTACTTTTGTTAGGATAGACTGATTCAAACAAACAAACAAACAAACAAACAAAAAAGTGGGATACCTGGGTGACTCAGTCATTAAACATCTGCTTTCGGCTCAGGCCAGGGTCCTGGGATCAAGCCCCACATTGGGCTCCCTGCTTGGCCAGAAGCCTGCTTCTCCCTCTCCCACTCCCCCTGCTTGTTCTTTCTCTCTCTTGCTGTGTCTCTGTCAAATAAATAAATACAATATTTTAAGTAAATAAATAAATTTTTAAAAACCCTGTTATCAAAAAAATGGCTCTTTTCACACACAAACATGCAATTTTTGTCAACTACTTCCCTTAAGGAGTACTCTATTCTTTATAGTGTATATACAGAGAATATATATATTTAGTATATATATAATGTATATATAGAAAATATATACATATTTTTCTCTATGTAGAGAAGAAATCATCTCTTTTCCCAAAAACAAGTAAAAATATTACATATACTGATACGTTTAAACTTAATTTAATTTTTAAAAAGAAATGATATTTGAGCAGCTACTGTTTTAAAACTGAAAACCATAAATGAATCAAAGATCTCAGTCTGTAAAGTTAACCAGAGGCACACACATGCACACACAAAGAAGAGGTGAGTCGTAGGTGGATATTACAATGGAGTGAATGTGCTCAATTCCTTTCAGTGATGCAGATACGAAGATGAACTCCTGACTTCCTCCGTTGTAGAATTTTTGGTCTGGAAAATCACAGTCTGTGAAGGAAAGAAAAAAATTAAAGACACTCATTCAGCTTCCATTCTAAGACATTAGCTAAACAAACCAAGGGTTTTATGCACAGATAGCTATAAATTGAGATGAAAAAACAAAACAAAAAACAGAAACAAAACAAAACATAAAACTTCCAAAACAACAGGACTAAAGCAAGCAGTAAAAAACTGTCTTCTGCATTAGATGCAAAGATCCCCTCTGGATCTCCCTGCCTGCTGGTATTGAAAAACAAATACAGTCTAGCAATTCCGGAAAGAACCTATTAAGCCCAGAGAGTGTCTCACTATCCATTGGCACCAAAAGTTCAAGAGCCCTCAAGCTCTTGTAACAGTTCCTTAAAAAGAGCAATGAACTAAGAAACCTCGACTGGGGCCAAGGATTCTGAGGAGGTTCAGAAGCAACCAAAGGCAGACTTGCCCACCCAGGGCCACAGCTCATTAAGGGGTTTTATATTCAAGTGAAGTCAACAGGAAAATAGCACCACGCTTTTCCTGTGAAATGAAAAGAATGTGAGTGATCAAGCATCATTAAAATAAAGAGAAGCTAAAAATAGATCTCCCTGACCAAACAGCCACTTGCAACCTGAAACACACACTTGGCCATGTCTTACTCTGTAAAGCACATCAGGCAAAGGGCATTCATTATTGGGGGGTGCCAGCTCTCTACTTCGTCGTCACCAGTCAGGCTGAGCTCCAGCCTGGATGGACAATGAGATTGACGGGATTCAGCTGTTTATAAAAAAGCAGTCTGGAAGAGAAGGAAGGGAGGGGTGCTTGTAGGCCTTGCCCAAATTTTAGCTTTATTAGCCATGTGGCTTTAGGTGAATAATTTAGTCTCCAGGAGCCTTTCACTTCACATATAAGTGAGATTAAAAGCTATTTCATTGCCTTCTTCACTGTATATAAAAGTATGTTGTAAACTGGTTGGTTCTATAGAACTAACAGCTTTCTTACTATATATAATTTATGAAAATAAAATCAGATTATTTGGATTTACAGGAGAAATACATTACACCAAATATACTAAATATATCATTTCATGTTTCTATGCAGACAGCTACCACAAGGTTAGGTCAACAAATATTTCTTGAGTTATCAACCTAATGATCTACTTATTCTGGCACATCACAAAAGTGCACACTCACTTACCTGCTATAGCTCCATTAAGGATACCTAAAGGGTATCTTTTCTTCTACTATTCTCTTTTAGCACTCACAGGATGTCCACACCTGATATCCTTCAGCCATCCAATCTGGGCAAAGCCTGTTAGCAGAGACTCATGAAAGTCAGCCAGCAGATGTGAGGAGATCACTCTGGATATGTTTTCTCTAACCCGATGTCCGTTCATGCTAAGCTGGCCACATCAAAATGTAGGCCTTGAATTATCATGATCCTTTGGAACTATAAGACAATTTAAACTTCATTACTGATATAATAACTTAAAACTAATTTTTATCACCATCAGTCTTCCCCAAATGATAGATAAATAAACAAATGTTTTCTCTAACTCAGGATACATTTTAGGATCACATATTTCAGCTGGTGGTTATGGACCCACACTTCAGCACACTCTAAGCCTCGGCTGGGTGATGGGCTGGTGAGACCAAAGAAAAGACCCCTCAGACAGCAATCGAGACATAGGTTAATCGGGGAAGCTTACATATAAAGACTCCAGGTGCAACTGACTAGACAAGGCATCCCCTGCTGGGATCTACATGCAGCAAGTTTTAATATCAACTTAACCTAGTAACTCTCAGTGGCCCATCCCTCTCCTTGAACGACCAGCATTTCCAAGGAGAGTAAAGCCTGCCACCTGGACACTCTGTTAGAAGGGAGATGTGCCGGGCTGGCCACCTGGGGAGCCTGACCTTGAACACTGAACAACATGTTCTTCTTCACATTATGCTTGATGGCAATAGAGAGGGAGGACAGGCTCTTTTCATTTTCAAGATAGTGATTAACAGGGGCCTTTAGGATATGCTTGCACAGACTCATTTTCCCCCATATACCACAGAGTTGTCACGTCTCTTAACTCATTCCCCCCGACTTTTCACTGTGGACTTCAGATACACAGAAAAGTTGAAAGGATAGTAGTTCAGTGGTCACCAATGTACACACCACTCAGATTCCAACTTTGTTTATATTTTGCCGTGTTTATCATGTATATGTTAGGTACCACATTTTTTTGATGAACTCCTTGAAAGTAAACTTAGGACGCCATGATATTTTATCCCTAAATACTTCAGCCATGCATCTCCTAAAAAAGTTATTTTTCCTACAAAACTGCAATATCATTATCATGCTAGAAAACTAACATTTTTCCTAATATTCCATATTAAATTTCCTCAAACACAAAATGCCTTTTATACCTTTTATATCTTTTTTACATTCCTAATTTTGTATAGAATTATACCTTTATACTAAAAAAAAAATAAAATCCAAGGATCCAACCAGAGTTTACATATTTCTACTGGTTGTTTTTTTGTTTGTTTGTTGTAGTTTTGTTTTGTTTTTACTTTAGAATGGCTGCCCCCTCCTTACTTTTTTTTTTTTCTTTTTAATGACATTGACTTCTTGAACTGTTCAGGCCAGAGGTTCTTATAAACTGGAAGTAAAAGATTTATTTAGAGTCAGGCAATTTTGGTACACATTAGGGTAGGTTATTTCACTCTAAGTAACTTAAGGTTGATCCCTTGGTTAAGGGGGTAACCTCCAATAGCTGTACTGTAAAGCTACATTTTCTTCTTTGTATGATGTGAATATTCTACCTTGTAATGACTTTTCCATGCTACTTTAGGCTTACTCCAATAATCCCTTGCCTCATCCAGTTATTTCATGGAGGGTTGCATAACATTGATTTCTAATTCTTTCTTCTGTATTTATTAGCTGTCTTTAAAAAAAAAAAAAAAAGGAAAAAAAGCTATTATCCATTTGAACTAAAATATCTTTCCTCCGCAAAAGACAAAGTACATGATTAATTCCTTCCCTTTAATTAGCAATTTTCAGAGTAAAGATTTAGTGGAAGATTTACCACCAAGGGTGGCAAATGGGTTTCATTCTTTTGATTAGCGACTATTGGGTTTATAGATTTTAATTTGTTCAATGATTTACAACCAATTAGAGTCATTATTCTTTTTGATATTCAAATTATCACAAATTTGGCTAGTGGGAATCCCAGCAAGTTCAGTTTATGAGTGTTTTTCTTGTTTGTTTTCTGAAATGAGACATCCCAGGTTCAGTGGCTCCAGACTAACAATCATCTCTTTTTCCAAGAAGCCCTGGTCCCTTCTGGTGGGGAAACTAGGTATGGTCCTCACTACTGGAGTGTCATTCCTTCATGAGCCATTTCAGTGAGCAGACCTAAGAAAGGTTCATTAAAAACTACAAATTTATATTGAAATTTCTAATCTCTTTCATCTTCTTCCAAATACTTTGTTCTGGAAATTTGGGACCCTAATAACATTATGTCTACTTTTTTTCCCTAAAATATTTACAAAAGAGTTTCAAATTAGCTAGACTAATAAAACTAGTAGCAATGAAATTAATGAGTTCAGTTTTTCCTCTTAGAATATATCCCACTAAGTAAGTACTATCAGAGTGAAAGGTAACTCAGAATTATTTTTTCCTCTGTGATTATGTTATCAGATTTATATATAGTTTTTTTAAATTTGTTTTTAGTTATGTGTTTTGCTTCCTCTTTGAATTTATTCAAGTTTTGAATGTATAAAACTTGTTTTGTTTTTCTCACTCCTTATTTATCCATATATATATTATACTGAACCTTGGTTCTTTTCCCTCAAAAATGTGTTCTAGAGGGATGCATTGGAGACTCAGTTGGTTAAACATCAGATTCTTGGCTTCATCTCAGTTCATGACCTTAGGGTCGAGAGATCAAGCTCCACATCAGACTCCACACTTAGCATAGAGTCTGCTTGAGATTCTCTCTCTCCCTCTCCTTCTTCCCATTCCCCTTCTCTTTCTCTCAAATAAATACATTATTTTTTTTTAAAACTGCGTTCTAGAGATCACTCAAAACTAGTTCATAGGAATATTTTATTCTTTTTTTTTATGACTTTGAGAATTTCATTCTGTGAATATTCCATACTTTATTCAACCAGTAATTAACACTGGATTTATTTCTAGACTTTGGCTCCTAAAAAGAATGCTTGTGACATATATATATAATGCATATTTCTGGTGGTGTATT